>JANIJG010010144.1:107744-124106 GCA_024611175.1 Megaceryle torquata | reverse complement strand
CCAGAGAGGTGGTGGCTGCCCCATCCCTGGCCCCATTGCAGGGGAGGTTGCCCGGGGCTCTGAGCACCCTGCTCTGGATGCAGATGGCCCTGCTCCCTGCAGGGGGTTGGACCAGATGAGCTTGACAGGTCCTTCCCACCCAGACCAGTCTGGGATTCTCTGATTCTAAATGACTCTGAACAGCCAGGCTCAGCAGTGCTCTGCAGGAGGTACCAGCCCTTGCTTAGGTGCTGCCCAAGGAGAGCTCTGCTGCTCTCCCAGCTGCAGGCTGGCCTGGACCTCTCCAGGTGGGACAATTGGTGGACAGCTGAAAGGGATTACTGGGGTGGGAGAGCCCAGCCCAACCCAGCTTCCCCACCTGGCATCAGGCTTGAAATTACCCATAAGTGCTTGTTCTTCTCTCTGGGGTAAATTTCTGGGGAAGATGGTGCCTGGAGTTGGAGTTTTCTTTCTTTGCTTAAGGATAATAAGGGAGTTGGAGGACATATAGTGAACCTCCCCTTCCCGAGGGCCACACAGGTCTTCCTGATCTCCTGGATTTTGGGTTGCAAAGTGTTGTGCTCACTCAGGCTGATGGAATTCTGGTCATCTCTTCTGGGACCTGGAGCCCTGGACGTTTTCCAGTGTTGTCCTTTCCTTCCTGAGCAGCGGGCTCTGAGCTCAGCAGGTTAGTGAGGTATCTCCTTCTCCTCTGTGTGCTTGAACTGGTTTTATTTCACATTAATGGTTTGTGATTTACTGGCAGTGGGAGAGGGTGGTGGTGGGAGGCTGAGCTGTGGTTTGGTTTAGCTCCCTCTTGGTTCAGTTCTGCTACTGTGCTGCCTGCTCTGAGTTAGGCGAGATTATAACTGTCTCTGATGCAAAGCTCATCTTGTTCCTTCCCCAGCTTGGTGGGAGCAATAATTGGTGCCAGTCTTTCAGCCCTGAGGCTGTGAAGTCTCAGAATACAGAAACTGTTCCGGTTTCTGAGGGATATTCCTGAGTAGCAAAATAGCTCTTGGTTTTCTTCTCCCTTTCTCCTAAAGCCTCACCCCCCACCTTCATCCTGTGTCCTTCAGTGTCATCAAAGATACATCTGTGTCTGTTTTCTTACAAGCTCCTTTTTTCCTGTAGCATTCAAATGTTGGCAGGTGCACGTACCAAGCCTCTCACTTTTGTGGTGTGAGGTGTTGCTCTTCCCCTCTGTGTGACCCCCTAAGCTCAGCTGAGGGCAGTGCCCTCCTCCAAATCTTCAATAATTATGTGATGTCTCTGCTGTGCACCACGTTACCTTCAGCTTCTCCACTCTCACTTGGAGAGCACCAACCTCCTTCTGCTAAAATTTGCCTTTTGTGTGTTGCAATAAGAAAACAAGCCCAAAGCCTTCCTGCTTTTTGGGATGAGGAGGAGTTTTGTTGGCCGTTTCCCCTCCAAGCTGCTGTATCTTTTGTGGGGAGCTGGAGTGACCCTGTCCCAGGCTCTGCCACTGTGACCTGCTCTCTATCAGCTGTCTCTGTTCCTTGGCCTCCACATCTGGAAAATGGGAACAAAAAGGCTTTTTGTTCTCTCTCTAGTAAAGTCTTTGTGAATTGTGGATGAAAAGCGGCTTCTGGGCCTGATCCAAAATCTTTGGAGGCTGTCTGAAAGACTTCCATGGATTTAATGGTCTTTGGAGTAGGTGCTGTGATGTTTGCCTCGCTTTTGTTTAAAAGCTTCTCTTGCCTTCCCTGCCCAGCTGAGTGTCTGCTCCTTGCAGCTGCAATCACTTGAGAGCATCACCACTGATCAACCAGTAATTAACTCCCTTGGGCCGTGTGCTAAACAGATGCCCTCACCTTTTTTGGTCTAATTAAAGAAAAAAAAAATGCCACTTGCTTTTTCAGGTGGGATTGTTATCACTATGCCCTGAATCTTGACTTTCTCTTCCAAGGGAAATCTTTCCAGCACTTCATAAAAAGAAGAGAAAAAGGAAGGAAGGGAGGGACCCAAATCCCCAAGCCATGCTTGTGTATGAATTTGTCTATATTTAATGCTTGCTGAGAGGGCACAGGTTTCTTGGGCCCCTGCTCCCAGTGGAGTGGGTTTATCCTATAAAGTATCCATCATTATGAGTTGATTATGCCTGGAAATAGGAGTTGAGTTGCAGAGTTCTCCCAAGTAACAATCATCCTGCCTGGAAGCAGAGTGTTGGGACACTGGGCAATCTTTAGAGTTGCTTTAAGTGTCTGTAGGGCCTCTGTGTTTCTCAGATTAGATAGCAGCTGAGCTGGGAGTTCTGAGAGCTTCTCTGGAGATTTGGTTGTAGGGTTTGTCTTCACCTGTTAAGTATTTGAAGAGCTTTGACAGTGTGATTGAGGCTTCCTGGCATTTATGGTTGCACTCTTGAACCTCTGCAGCAAGTGCTTCTATCCACACTTGGGTATACTTTTCTAGAAAAAATATCCCAAAAAGCTATTTCTTCAGGAAGTTATTTTTCCTTTAAGCACCTGCAGTAGTTGTTTCCAGTTCCTTCAGGGCTTGCTTGTGAGAGTAGGAGGCAGGTGGGTGCTCTGGCTTTGGGCAGCCCTGAAACTGCAGGAATCTGTGATAGCAAGTTGCTGGTTTTCATGGGAGCCATGGAAAGGAGGTGTGTGTTTGAGCTCCCTGGTGTACCAGTGTCCTGTGAAGGGGCTTTCTGAAGGCAGCTGGTTTGCTTGGGTTTTGTAACTGGAAAATTTTGCTGAGCCTATCCTGCTCTAGCTACATGTTTCCTTCTCAAGACTACTGACTAAAACCAATCTCTCTTGGGGGGGGGGAATTAAAATCCCATCTTTGATCAAGGACACTTCTGCTGGCACTGGAGAGTGGATAGGCTTGACTAGGGAGTGTGGCTGGGTGTGGAAATATTTTGGTAGCACTTCTGTCTCTGGGGGTTTGGCAGGACTTGGAGCAATGTCACTAGTGCCAATTTCATCACTCGATCCAGTGTTACGGAGCGAAGTGTTACTGTAGTCCAGGCTTTAATGTTTACTTGTGTGTGAAGTGGGTGTGATGGTACATACCTTGTGTCTTGGCACCTGAGAACTCGGTGCATTAATGCTTGAAGTGCTTGGAGATCTTTGAGTGAAAAATAGAAGTGTGATATTAACACACAGAAAAGAAAATAGGATGGATCAGGGGACCAGGATGGACTGAGACTGGGCTGTAGCAGTGTCTCTGATTTTTTTTGTGTGGTTCAGAGTCCTGGCAGCCTCTAAAAAATGGATGTTGAGAACCTTCTCTCCATTCTGAGATCAAACCACCCATCAGATGTGCAGGAGCAGGTCCAGGCTGTGCCCAGTGCGGGCACTTGCCCAGCTTCCCACCGCAGGGATGCAGGAGCAGCATGTGCCTGCAGCACATCTACCACCTCAGCACCTTGCACTCTTGAGGGGACTGGGTTTAAGCTCTCTCCATGAAGAAAATATGCAGGATGCTCTGAAATGAAATCTCAGGGTGGTCCTGGTAAATTAGCACCCCATTTAACATCAGTGGAGGAACCCATCTCAATGGGAGATGGTGGTATCAGTACATCTCTTTAATGGACTTGTACTGAGAAATCCTATGATTCTGTTGAAATGTGATTTTAATAGTCTCTTCATTTTCCCCAATTCAAAGCCTTTTCAGCTGCAAAGGATGCAGTGGATAGTCTGATACTGATTCTTTGTGGGCAGCCTAGTTAAAATATAATTATGCTGTTTATCATTCAGTAAAAGCCAGTCTGCAGTAGGAGTGGTTTTAGGAAAGGGGGGGGGGGTCCCTCTCTTTATTAGACAGCAAAAATGGAACTGAACATTTGATACCTTAAGCAATGCTCTATTGACCTGCTTTCTGCCATGCTAACAGAAAAAAAAAGACTTGATGTTTCCTCTAATGCCAAGAACCACAAAGGAGGTCATTTTAAATTTTACTGGCTTGTTGATTCAAGCTCTTAAAGTGCATCTTGCCCATGCGATGGCACAGCCTAAAAGTGTTCTTTATTTGGGTTTGGAGATAAAGAGCTCATACAGTGAGATTGCAGACTTTTGAGAAGATAGGGGGTCAGGAGAATGAAGGAGATGGCCACGTTGCTGGTTTTATTACATAGAAAACTGATGCAAATAGGGGAAAAAGGAAAAAAACCAAAACCATAACAAATGACCCACTGTTGAACACAGCACAAAGGTGGATGCAGCTACCTCATCACTGCTGCTGGTGGACAGAGAGCAGCTGACTGGGGGGTGTTTCCCCTTCAGGACTCTTTTTTTTTTTTTTTTTTTTTTTTGGCTGTGGTTGGGTTTCATTTGTTTGGTTTGTGGGTTGGTTGGTTGTTTTTTCTTCTTGCTCTGGTCTAAGGTGGGAGATAAGTGGTTGTGACTTTCCACCTCCTTTTGATGTTCTCTGACCCAGGTCTTGCAGCCACTGTGCTCTAGTACATGCAGGAGCTCAGCTGGGGTCAAAACCAGCATCTTGCAGGGCCAAAAGGTTTTAGGGCTGGATTTGGGGGAGGGTAGAAAGCTCAGATGGAATGGAGCTGGATCCTGTTGTTGTCAGGTGAGGCTCCAAGGAGACAGGAAACATTCACCTTTTTTTTTTCCACCTCTTTAAAAGAGGCCAAACAAAATTTCAGAGGTTTTTATGACCTTGTGGCAATAAGGTAACTTGTCCCTTGGGGACTATAAACCTTCTCAGCAGCCTTCTGGGCCCCTTGCAGTGGGGGGACTCTCCTTGGTATCCTGTCCTGTGGCATCACCTGCCCTTCAGCAGTAGGAGCTGATAAGAGAGTGAAAGTTCTAACTGACCAGAAAACATTTTACTTTTTACAGAGGTTTAAAATGTGGTTGAGTTCCACAAAGGAATGAAAACAAGACATTTAGTATGAGGGTTTTTTCTTTTCCTGCCCCTCCCCCCCCTTTTTTTTTTTCTGAATGGAATGGAGACAAAACATTTGGTTTTGGATGGAAAAGGCTCCCCCTCCCACCAGTTTGCCTCCCTTCATCTCTCTGGAGACAGCAAATGGCTCATGCTGGACCTCGGATTCTTTTCCACCAAATATTGTCAGAACTAATACACATCTCTGTGGACTGTTTGGGCAGAAAACGTTAAGTTCCTTTGATGCAGCCAAGAGGAACTGTGTCCCAAGTCTTAGTCCCAAAGAACTGGGATGAGAAACTTCATTCCCAGCCAGCAAAGATGGTCCTGCTTAAATCAAGTGCCACAGAAAACTTCCTGTGACTGGTTCCCATTTTAGTTATGGTGCAAGCTGGGGAGGCTTGCAGCGTACGGTGCAGATGGGAGACCTACTTCAGTGGCTACTCCTGGATCTTACTGCGGGACCTTGAGCAGATGGAGTGTCCTGACCTGCAAGGAGAGGACACCTCTCTAGTTGGAAGTGCTGAGTAGCAAGAACTGTGTTGGAGCTGCTGTTACCAACATGTAGCATAATCTTGTCTGGTTTTTTTCCCTTTGAATAAGGGCAAAGCCAGCCTTTGTTTTTCCAACCGGCTTAAAAGTGCTTTTTGAGTGTAACTTTTGGCTCTTTGAGCCTTTGAGAGAATATTGAGTTGCAAAAGGTGGTGGCTGCCAGTTCCTATATAAAAACACTGCATTAGTCAAAAACCCCTTTGGAAGCACCACCGATTAATGTATCAGTTCCTGTGAGAGCACGCTGACCTAGATTTTGCTTTAGCCTTTTAGGTGGAGACTCGTCTACAATGTGGCTTTTATCTCTTTGCAGAATGGGTTTAGACAATGCGGAGTCTACGGAGAGCTTTATATTTCCTTTGAAAACCATCATGTTCAAACCAGCTACCATACGTGTCAGGGTATTTTTTTGTTTGTTTGGTTGGTAGCGGGTTTATTTTTTATCTTATTTTTTTCTAATCTCACTCGCTGATCGTTTTAGGGGGTTTAGAAGGTCGGTGGTGTTAAGCTTATCAGCTCCCTAAGAATGGTTGGGAAATCCGTTAGTTTGCACATGTTTCATGGCATAACTTGATTATCAGACACCTGAAAGACACTGGAGGAAGGAGCTGTAGCAAATATTTGCTGGGATAAGCAGTTTTTCCTCTTTGGGCTCTTTGAAGTTCAGATGTGTTAAAAGTAGGATCGTAACAGTCAGAGGCAGGCATTTCTTATCTGGCTTATTTTTGCTGGGGGAATATAATGTGATGTGAAAGGCGTTTATATGGAATTTCTGGAATAGCATTTTACAGGGTGGGGGAAACAGGATGTCTGCAAAAGAGTCCAGCCTGTGCATTTGCAGCAAGGGCTCGCTGCAAAGGAGCTGAGACTTGGTGCTGCTTCACGGTTGTAACTCTTGTGTTGCGGAACCGTAGAATGGTTGGGTTGGAAGGGACTTTAAAGATCACATCGTTCCAACGGCCCCTGTCATGGGCAGGGACACCTCTCTCTGGACCAGGTTGCTCCAAGACTCATTCAGCCTGCTCTTGAGCTCATTCAGTGATGGGGCATCCACGGATTCTCTGGGCAACCTGTTCCAATACCTCCCCAACCTCACAGTGAAGGCTTTCTTCCTTATCTAATCTAAATCTACCTTCTTTCAGTTAAAAAAAAAGTTACCCCTTGTCCTCTCAAAGACCTTCCAGAGCTTTAGAGGGCTTAGCTTCCTAATGCTACTGGCCTCTCAGTCCTTAAACCGAGATTAAAGATGAGGCATGGAAGATACTGTGATCTTGAGGGTTGGAACAGGGGATCCCCAGCTGCTGCATGCGGGAGGATTTCCTCGGCTTGACTCCTCTAATCTCTGTGGCTGTCATCTCACCTTCCCCAAAGGTGTCTCCTATGCTTCTGCATTTCGGGGAGCATCTAAACCAGGGCAAGCAGAGGTGGAATGAACGCTCTGCTCATTGTGGGGTTCATCTGCGCCGATGCTGACGGCACACCTTGTCACTGCTGGCCAAGTGATGCTCAGGAGGAGGAGGACATGGTTAGCATGGCTGACTTAGGATTTCTCAGCTCAGTTTGAAGATTCCACTATCTGCCTTTGATCTACCACGTGTTGTGTCTCTGCTGTTGGAGACGGTGTGTAAATGGTTTCTTTGAACAGCAGTATTTACGGCGCAGTCTTACTCGCTTTGGGCAAAGGACAGTCCAAGTGCATTTCTTAAGTCTTGATTTCATTAGCACAGTGCTGCAGCTCATCAAACCCCATAAATATTTATCTTTTCAGCATTCTTTGTATGATTTCAAAACACTGGCCGTATTTTTAACAGGACGCTTCGTGTTGTTTATTGTGCAAGAGCTTTGCCATAGATACGCTGACAAAGAAATCTCTGATGGCCATAATGAATGGGGAGCCACGTTCCTTTCCAGACGGCGTTTCTGAACCTGGTCAAAGCCTCCTTTGCATCAGCACTCACCGAGTGGGTGGGGAGCGAAGGCCAGTTGGGGATTCCCCCGCCAGTGCTTTGAGTCAAAAGGATTTTGCAGCTCTGCCAACCCTAAGCGCTTAGAAATCATCAGTCGGTTGCTGAAAGTCATGGGATTGATAATAAATAAATGAACAGAGGGGTATTTCAGTTTGCTTTCTAACAGCTGAGGTTCTGGGTGAAGTCAAGACCCATGTTTTGGGTTTCTCTGCAACCTCAGTAGCTTGGGATTTATTAGCTCATTGTCATCATCATTCCTTATTTAGCAACTCCCCAGGGACAGGAGACAGACTCCCCAGGGACAGGAGACTCCCTCTTCTGTCTGCTCATGTTAGAGGCAAGAAAATTCAGTCTCAACTCAAATAGATAAGGACCTTACTTGGCTTGTAGTAGCATTGGGATTGTGAACCTCATTCTTGCTGCTCTAATGAAACCAATCAGTTGTTGAGCCACTTAATGACAACCCCAACCACAGTCCTGATGTTTAAGGTGTTTAAGTGTTTGATTATTTTTTTCTTCCTTAAATGCCAAGATGATTAAGACTAAATAAAAAGTGGCCTTTTATGAAGGTTTCTGCAAACTTCAGTGGAGCAGATGAGGTGAGTGGTTGTTGCTAATGTTTGTATCGGGCAATTTCTATAGGGAGAGGAAGAAACTCGTTTGTAAAACTTGAAAAACTATGATGCAAGAGACATTTGTAGGTTGGGTTTTTTCCTTTCCTGCCAAGCATTTTCTTTGTTAGACCAATATCTTTTTGGAGAATAGGGTAATTATTATTGTAAACCTTACTAACGGCTCCTTTATAGGACAGAAAAAAGTTCATGGTATAAAGAAAAAACAAACCCATTGTCTCCTTAGTGAGGAAATGAGCTTGCTAAGCACTGAAAGCTGCAATGAGTTGGGTGGTCTTTATTTTGCTCAGAGAAGATCTTTTATTAATTTTCAGAATTTAAAATTTTATTACTCATTAAAATGTATTAATTACTTTCCCCCTCTCTTTTCAGGAAGGATTATTGATTCAACACAGCCATTCTATCCTGCATGACTTCATCTCCTGAACACCTGCACCAGGTACTACTTTTCTTTCATGGCCTGTTTGTGTTCTCTGGGCTGTCTTTAGAGTTAATGCCTCTTGAGAAAGCTCTGTGTGCTCCAGTAGATACTGGGTTTGGATTTTAATCTTGCCTTCAGGAGTCTTGGCTCCTTATTCCCTCCCCCCCTGTCTCCACCCCTTGCTGGCATCCCAAATTTTTTTGAATTGCAAGATGCTTGTGGATACTGGGGGTGGAGTGATGTGACCACTGGCAACAGGGACTGACTGTTGTTCAGAGTGAATCTCATGGTATGTGGAGGCCTTGCAAAAACCAGTGTCTTTATTTCCAGTTGCTCAAGGAGCACAGGATTAGGGCTGGATAAAGGACCTCGGTGTCCCTGCTGGTTTCGGTTGTGCTCACAACTGTCAGTACTGTGCCAGTGAAAAGCAATTGACTTCCCAGCTGTTTCTTATCACAGATGGAACATGTCAGGAGAAAGAGCCCCACGTGTGACCTGAGACATCCCGCATTTCTGAAGTGTCTGAAATACTTTAATACTCTTTTTTTCCCCCCCTTCTTTCTGTCAAACTGATCCCCCAGTCTCTTTTCATCGCGTTGAAGTTATGGCATGTCTGATGACCACAGAGCCCAGGGCGATGCCGGGTTCTGGCGATGTGATTAAACTGCAGGAAGCACTTCACCCATTTCCATGATAGTTTTCATATGTTTTCTTATTGGTGTTTACTACCATTACCTCCAGTTCTACTTATAAATGAGCTCGTGGCTGCAAAAATAGAGAGGGGAGAGGAAAGCGAGTCAGGTTTGCCCTCCTGCCCTACCCAGAGATGATGATGCTGTGCACAGGCACCGAGCCATTCCTTGTCACGCGGTCGGGATCATCCTCCGTGAATATTTTTTCCATCTAGAATTTGTTGAGCTGCTTTGCTGGTATTTTTTGACCGTGCTTCTTTGTTTATTCCCCAACCACTTTCGGATGAGCAAAAATTGCGCTGGCAAGAACATTTGTGGGAAAGCAACATCACGTTGCATATTTGTGCGAATAAATATTCACAGGAGAATCCACGTCGAGAGCGCTCGCGCGGCCGCTGCCGAATTCTCTTCCAATTAGTCACCAAAAGAGACTCGTTGACTGCTTATAGCTGTTTGGTGGGCAACTGGCAAACAAGTTGGGAAGACCTGTAATTTGTCTAAGCCTTTGATTGTCGAGCCTGAGATAGTCAACCCAGGCCAAATGCTTTCATTTCTAATTGGGTGACACTGGTAGCCCAGGCTTGTGGCAACTGGTTTCTGTCTGTAGCGACTCCAGTGTGGCCGTTCATCAGAGCTAGAGGCTGGAGAAATGTGTGGAAGATGTTTATAGTTAGTTATGACTTAAACTAAGAGCTGGATTTGCTGGATAAATGAACAGAATGTTATTTGACCAACATTAGGGAAATGGGAAGACTGTATTTACCTTTTGGTTTTGAGTGTTCTTGAAGCAATTACCAGTTAATGCCTGTGCTTCTGGAGAGCTGTTACTGAATGATGATATCTCTTGGGAGTCCCAGATTCTCTGCTCTGAGTGCCCTGCGCTGATGGATACTTTTATCTGATTTTTCTGCCTCTTTCCTTGCAAAGTCCTGGGAAAAGCAGCTGTTGCCTTTGATACTTAGACTGAGCTTCATAACTGAGTAAACTATCGCCGCTTGATTGCTTGCTCTGTTTCCCTGCAGTGGAGGAGGAAGCCCCAGTAAACTGTTCCAGTTGCGGTTCTGTAGACAGATGTGGGTTTTGGTGGCTGCTTTTTAAATGGAGGTCAACTGTCAAGCAAAAGTTGCCTCACTCTTTAAGGCTTTGGTTGTCTAAAGGTAGCTGAAATAAAGTTGGATGTTTTTCTGAAGTGCTGGATGCGTATCTGAAGAAAGCAATTAGCCTTTTGCAGCACAAAGCGCATCCACCAAATGGATTAAGAATTGGCTGGTACATCTGAAAAAAGTCATCACCGGGAAGCCCTCGTGAAAGGAGAGAGGTTGCTCGTTGGGCTTCGTGGAGCTTGGCACGCCGTTATTCCATCGTCTCATCGGCGGCCTCGAGTCATGATAAACTTACTGCTGATGAAGCTTTTGGCTGGGAAGCGCGGAGCAGTGACTGAAGGAGTGATGCTGTGTAGCCTGGAAGGCTTGGTAAGCTCAGCCCACGGAAATAAAACCCCGCTTTGATGTAGCTCTACATCTGGGAGCAAGGCGGGCGAGCGGTACCGGTGGCACGGCCGGCTGAGCTGCAGGAGTAAGGGCAGAATGAGCTCCTGGTGTACCAGCTTAGCAGAAAAAATAAGCCAGACAAGGCTGGTGTGATGCTGGGATGTGTATGCAGGGGAGCTTTGCGTTCCCCTGCCAAACCGCGCGTGGGTTTGGCCTTTTCTTTGCCAAAGGATGTCAACAAATAGGAGTCAATATGGGAAAGGGCTAGAAAAATGATTTGAGAGCTGGAGAAAGCAAGATATTTAAAAGCTCTTAAAAAAAAAAATCAAATTAAAAAAAAAATGAAGTGCCTTGCTATTTATGCACTGGGATCGTTTTGAGAGCGGAAAACTTTGGAAACAAAAGGAAGAGATATGGTGAGAATCCTAGCTGGAAGCTAAGCCCCAACACATTGGAGCCTAGATACAAAGCATGTGTTTCTGAGTACGAATGCCACAGAGGATTTACTGTCTCTTGGTGCTTGTCAAATCGAGCCTGCGTGCACAGGAGGGGTGCTTTTGCCAGGACCCAAATGAAGCTTTAATTGTAGGGCTTTAGTTCTTGGGCTTTACCCAGCCGGGTGAGTGGGTGAAATGTAATGGCTGGGGTGATGCAGGAGGTCAGAACAGATGATATCATGGTCCCTTCAGGACTCAAAACATTATGAATAAATGCATTTGAAAAGCCTGTTCTGGTCTAGTGGGAAGGACTGGTGTTCCTTGAGATTAAAGGGAGGGATTGAGACTTGCAGCCACGATAATGTCCTTGTTGGCTGGACTGTTGCAACAGGCGGGGTTGGCTCAGCCCACCTTGCCTCCTGTCTCCATAGGACATTCATCAAAGGAGCTGAAGCACTTGGGGCTAATGCTTGTTACCATCTATGCAGCTTTAGAATCTTCTCTCATTAGAGAATGCAGAAAGTAATATGTAGATGAAAGAGTGGCCAAGTAAAACAGTTGGTTATTAGATATTTTTTAGGTGTCTTTATGGAATGAATTTTTGGAATTGAGGGCAGTTTTATGCTTTCCCCCCAGAGCTCTGAAACACAGGCAAACTGGATTTGTCAAGGTGAGGGAAACTCGGGGTGTATTTATCCTTCCTTTCATATCTGCCTGGTTCTGAAGATATCTCCATAGGTGTTCTTCTCTTTGTCATGTTTCCAGTCTTCCATCAGAAGAGAGAGTTCTGAGGCTGTGTGTGCTAATAAATCCACCCCCACACCAACCCCATTTACTGACTTAACAAAAGAAAACACCTAATTTGGGGAAAGCAAATATTTTAGGCTTTGTGGAGCAAAACTGGGGTGGGGGGGGGGTGGGGGGAATGTTTTCAGGTCAGATGCATGGCTTGAGATGATTATTTGTTCCAATCCAGTGCTACACTACATTGTGATGAAGCTGGGGGACTGATCCCAGTGATGCTCTGTTCCCTGGAGTCCCTGAAAACAGCAAAATGTTTTCTTCTGCAGGCTTCAATGTGCCCATCTTGCTTTTCAATCGCATCCCACTTTTCTTCTATTATTCTAGAACTGAGTAAGCAAGTTTAATTATCTCTGCTGTGCTAAGTGGTTTCCAGATTGGAGGCAAGTGCCTCTGAGAAATAGGTAAAATACAGTTCTCCACCTGCATCCCAAAGAACAGAGATGAAGGATGCTGCAGATTTGTTTCTGTGATGATGTTACCTCTGTAGCTCACGTGGCCTGGAGACAGTGGACTCGTAGATAGTGTCTTGTGATTAGGGGGTTTTGGTGGTGGTGTGTTGTGGATTGTGGGTTTTTCTTTTTTTTTTTCTTCCTTTTCTGTTGTTTGGCTGCAGCTGGAAAGGAAATACCTTGGTGTTGTCAGCTGAAATGTAAACAGAACGTCCATCATCGATCAGGAGTCATTGAGGTTCATCTCCTCTTGCGTTCTCCCCTAACCACGGGAGAAGCAGATTAACGTGAAAAATACTGGTGTGTGCATGTGGTTTTGTGCATTTAAAGCTAACCAGATGTTTGAAATGTCTTTCTGAAATACAGCTGATGATATAATGGCTCCGTAGTAATACAGAGCATTGGCAAGGGAGATATGAATATCCCTCGGTGTGGCATGTAGAGATGAACTCCTGATTTGTAGGCTTGGATGAGTTCAGGAAGTTCACAGGCTACCTAAGGACAAAAGTTTTGTTGTTCCAGTCGTGCACTCTGTCCTTGGTAACGCACAACACTGCTGGACTGAGAACATCTTCAGGTTACTTAAGAAAAGCATCCACTTGACAATCAACTTGGCACTCGCGGGATGCCTCGAATCCAGAGGCTTTGCACAACAATCTGCTGTGAAGTCCCTTTGGTGGTGTGTGGGTCGGAGGGATGTGCTGAGCTGGCTGTGGTCACCGGGCTGGCTGGAGAGCTGTGGTCACCAGGGTGGCACTGCCAGGCTGCGCTCCCCAGGCAGCGGTGGGGTTGGGATGCCTGGCTCCAGGCGCGTCACTGTTTGCGTGATATGGTGCTCGCTTGATCCTCTAGCACAGAAAGAGGAAAAAGGGCACAAAACCCAGACACGATGACTAGACTGATATGTTTTTTGGCCACTTACCTATAAGATTTTGAAAGCTACGATGTGAATGGGAGGGAAATAAAATGCTCTAGGGTGCAGATAATCTGATCTGGAGGCATCAGTCCCAGATCCTCAGTAGGAACGTTATTGTCTTCAGAGAAGCCGTGCATACGTTTCTTTTTTTCTACCAAATGAGCAGATAGCAATTTCCTGCCTCGCTTATGTTTCGAGGCCATAGTCTGCCTCAGTCTTTTCCTCCTGTTGTAGAAATTCACGGTAGCTTGAGGAATGCAGCATCTGTCGACACGTGCTGCGGGAGAAATACAGAAGCCTTAACCCAGGACTTGACAGGCGGCGGATGACTGTTTTAAATAATAAAATAGCCTTTCCTGTTAATTTAGCTTGGGTGAGTTGCAGGAGGAGGGGAGAAAGGCTCTCCTGAAGGCTGTACTTTGGCACTCAGAAGGCGGCGAACGCGTCGGAAACGCAGCAGGTCACGGAAGGTTGTCAGTCTGGGGCCAAACGCACAGCCCACGTGGTCCACGGCAAGGTAAATCTGGAATGAGGGTTTTGCTGAAAGAAGGAAACTTCAGCAGCGTTTAGTCTGGAGCAAGTAGAGCTCTGTGTGCTCTCTACCCTTCCTTACACCTGCCTGCTGGTTTGCTTTCTTGGCTGGAACCCTGCTTCTCATTCTTCTGCATTCACTTGGTAGTAGACAGAGATACCTGAGATGCTGGTGCCTGTTTGCTGCCTGTTGTACGAGTTGGAGGCACTGCAGTGTCACTTTGATTTCTAACCAGTTACTTTACAACCGGATTTAATCAGTTTGGGGGATTCATTTGTTTAAATCTTAAACCAGCTAAATTTAAATGGCTTATCCAGCCTGGGTTGGATCTGTGAGCCTTCTGAAGGCCTTGATGCTGTGTGTGTTGTCACCCCTGGTTTCTGCAGCGCGGATACAACCAGCAAAAAGCTGCTGTCCCGTGTGCAGTCAGCTCCAGCCTCGTGCTGCCTAAAAACTGATAACGTTGATGATTAGGTGAAGATAAATGGGTTGATTTCCTGCAATTTCCAAAACAAACACACACACACTCGCTGAGGTGAAGGATGGCCGAAGGTGTTTGAAGATGCTGGTTTAAGTGGCAGGTTTGCTTCTAGCTAATTCTCCAGAGAAAGTCTAATCGCTTGGCGCTAGCGCAACGATTTCTTTCTGCAGCACAAGATTAATTTGTGGTGCTTTATCCCCGGAGCCTACGGAACACTGCCCTCTCGTGTGCAGCGCCGAGAGGAGCTGGAAAGGATCAGGCCTCTTCCAAACCAGACAGAGAATTTCTGGAGTGTCAGTAAGAAATGAAGACTGACCTGTCACCATATGTTGCTTTGCTCTATTTTTTTTTCCCCTTTGGTTGATTTGTTTTCCTCCTAGTGTGCTACGTGGCATGATGGCTGTAGAGGCTTTTGAGTACTGATACCTCACAGTATTAAACAAGTGGTCAGTTAATTTACATAAAATAAGTTAAATACTTAAATATATAATACTACATAGTTAAATACACTGAATTAGTTTCTTTAGGCTTCCCCCCATTATTTTCCTGCCTCTTGTGCTGTGGCTAGCAGAGATTCTAGTGATCTGTGTGGGTCCAGCAGCTGGGCTCACACGCCAGACACTGGAGATTAAGGTGTAGAACACAGCTTGGGAACAGTCCCAAAAGAGGGGTTGACACCAAGATGTGTTTCACTGCTGGGTTGTGTTTTTAGCATCATCGCTTGTCCCTGGAGTGAGAGTGTTTCAAATGTGTAGTGATGTTGGAGTCCTTGTTTTGCCAGCGAGAGAAACTCGTGTGCTCTCTCCTGTCCCGCTCTTGTAGCGTGATCTTCCTTCCAGTTCCTGGCCCGTTGCTGTGCAAACCCCCCGATGATTTTGCTGGTTGGGTTCCGTGTGATAAATTGTGGTCGCCAAATGGTGGCAATGCTCCTTTGTGGTGTTCCTCTCTCCATCTATTGCCTTGTTTTATCCTTAGCTACTCTTCCACTTAGCTCATGGTTCATCTTCCCTTTCTTTGGTGACATATCTGAGTAAAGTTATGCAGCCTAAAGCTGTTGGGTGCTTCCTATGGATTTTACACTTTATATATGGCTAGATATGAATAAATAAAATTAATTACAGACCAGTATGTATAATGCTGGAATGGTCAGTCCTCTAATAAAGACATCTACAAATTAATGCCCTTTGGACACGATGGGTCAGGAGATGACAGTGTGTGATGTGTCACTTGCAGCGCCGTTGTAGGAGGACCTGTGCTGGGAATCACTTTGGGGTGGAGGGTCCTTGATTTCTAAACAGACTGAGAAATAATGAGAGGTAGGACTTAAACCTTTTAGGAGGCTTATAACCCTGCTCCTCTGGTGCCTCCAAACTTTGTTGCTGTAGAAAGAGAGAGTAGAATCTGTCTTTGGTTATTTTCCACTGCGTTATGGGAGTGTTTGTCTAGCAAGATGTATTTAATCTCTTATGAGATGGAGGAATGCATGTTAAATAAACATTAAGTTTATTGGGTGTGTTTGCCTGACTTTTAGGAATGGTGATGTGTTTGGATGAAGGATTTATATTTTTGCAGTCGGGTTCCTTTTGCACTCACTCCAACGGCTGAGTTTCGATGTTCAGATCCAGGATGCTGCGTTCGGCCAAGGGAAGTCATAAGGGCAGGGGAATTGCATAAGCCAGAGATGCTGTCCACGTGGGTGAGCCTCTGGAGCACAGGGTCCTGGTCAGGAGTCCAGCATCTGCCCTGTAGGATCTTGCTGTTGAGCTGTAAGTTGAAGTTTGATGGTACTTCCTCAGGCTTGGTCCTGTTTCTGCCTCCAGCAGACTACTTGCATCAGTCACTGCTTATCAGGATGCAGCTTCCAGAGGGGACCTTTTGATCAGTGGTTGGTAGCTTCTCCCTTTGTAGCGAGAGGAATGCCAACCTCCTCTTGCACCAGCTTGGTGGGAGAAACAAGCTGCTTTTTGTCCAAGATAACTGCAGCAGTAGAATCATAGAATGGCAGGGGTTGGAAGGGAGCTCTGGAGATCAGCGAGTCCAACCCCCCTGCCAGAGCAGGGTCATCCAGGGCAGCCCACACAGGAACAGATCCAGCTGGGGCTGGAAAGTCTCCAGAGCAGGAGACTCCACAACCTCTCTGG
>JANIJG010010144.1:84069-107644 GCA_024611175.1 Megaceryle torquata | reverse complement strand
GGCTGGAAAGTCTCCAGAGCAGGAGACTCCACAACCTCTCTGGGCAGCCTGGGCCAGGCTCTGTCACTCTCACAGGGGAGGAGGTTCTCCTCACGTTGAGATGGAACTTTCTGAAAGCACCACTCAACTCGCTAGCCCTGCAGAAAGCCTGAATCTGAGCTGACTTGGGGTAATTTGAAGGGTTTTCCTGGAGCATGGCTGAGAGTACAGGGCTGGAACCCCGACCAGCTTGTGGGTGTGTGAGGCTGTATGTGTTAGAAGTGGTAAATGGGCCAGCACCTCTCCACAGAAGCGATGGTGCTGTGCCCCGAGAAGATGCCAAGAGGATGAGAGGCTTCTCAGGCAGAGTGTTGGCTATGAAGGTTTGGAAGTGTCTGTGAGGAAATTCTCCTTCTGTGCCTACTCAAAGTAGGAGGGAAGGAAAAAAGACTTTGTGTGCACATTTTTCAGTTAAACAGGAAGCTGCTCGACTCTTTCTCTTGGAAACCAGGCAAGAAAATCCTGGGCATTGGCTACCTATGCTGGTTGAAAGGCTCAATATTGCACCTCTGATCCTTCTGTCTGTTACTTGACTGTCAGAGCCTTTGCTCTGAGCTTGCCATTGAATCCCAAGGAGGAGGGCAGCACTAATCCTGCTCTTTACACCTTGGGTCTGTGTCCATTGGAAGGAGAGCCGAGATCTTGAGATGGAAGCAGCCTAGCTGAATGACAGCCCAGTGTCCTTTCTGGGAGGCCAGGCTCGTGCCACTGAGTGCAGGACTGGTCCATGGCAGTCTGGGCTGGTCCAGCAAGCGTGCAGGTGGCTGCTGAGGGCTCAGAGCTCTGAATTTCCATCCTGATATTGATGTAACACCAAAATTCTCTCCCGAGGTTGTATTTGCACGCAAAGGCTGTAACAGCAATTCCATGTTCTTATAATCCTGCTGTTCGGATAAAAATCAGATCTGAACAACTGTGAGCACATGAGGACTGAAGACTTTTATTACAATATCTTTTTAATTATCAAGGTGGGGAATCGCATTTTACGAACTACAATAAATTGAATGTTATTATGGTTTGTGTGTGAGGACTTATTTAATAGTAGATTACAGTAGACACCAACAAAACTCTCTTTTTTTTCCTCCTCGAAGGTTTATTTGTCACTTGTTGAACTCTAGAAAAATGAGCTGTGAATTGAACCAGAGGGTTACAGATATAATCCAAGTGACGGGTCGTATTTATGGTTTAGATTAGCCTAGTTTAATTCCAGATTGTGAACACTTTTAACATCTGTGAAACCCAACCCAGGCAGTTATGCTTTATTAAGATCTGGCTTCTGCTATTTTCAATAGGTAATTTGTGAAGTCTCAGATACTGAATTATGGCTGTTTGTTTTGGAAGGAGCTTCACTTATATTTATTATTTTTTTTCCCCCTCTTGTCTGTAGTTATTGGTAATCCTGGTGTTATGATAGCTCAGGGCTTCTGTGGAGCCTGCTGCCATAGGCAGATAGGGAGAGAAGATGGCTTTTGTAATGAAGAGCATCAACCCTAAATGGGTAACCACAGGGTAATTGCACCTCCTGTTCAGGGCTTATTGCTGGTCCTTGTCATAGCAGCAACTCTGTTTTCTTCTCTCTTCTTCCCACTTCTCTCTTATGCTTTGTCATGGAGACCACAGGGTCATTGAGTGACCTATGAAAAACCCTTTTTCAACTTCACAGATTCGTGGGGTTCCCCCCCTACACCTTTTGATGTTTGTTTTTGTATGTGGCAACTCTTGAAGAACTTCCAAGGTGTCTTTCCCAGTATGAAAGATGCCTTGGGCAGTGTCACATAGCTGAGAAGTTAGAGGACCCATCTTCTCTGGTGAAAGGAGTGGAGACTACCTGATGCTCAACTAATGATGATGACAATTTCTTATGCTGACTTCCCATGGTCATGGTATGGCTTAAAAAAAACCAACCATCTCTTAGAAAGTAGGGACAGAACCAAGTAGGAGTTTGGGACATGGGTTAAAGGAGATGCTCAAACTAATTGGAAGTGTTTGAATAGAGCCGAGGAACTTTTTCTTGTTAAATAAATATGTTCAGTGGGGCCAGAATGAGTAGAAAACTCCTGAAAATGGAAGGGTCTCTGTTAAACAACTACATGCGTAGTAAATACCAATGTGTTGATGATGGGAACTGGTGCTGGAGCTGATCCCAGCCGGAACTGGGCTTGATCCTGATGGAGAGGACAGATTTGGCTGTGGCAAGGCTGGGTAACTGGGCCAGAACAGCCCCTTCGTGTGAAGCAGCCGTGAGACTTTTGTGTTCTCTTTTTTTTTCTGACTAAGACTGAAGCTTGTAAAAGCTTTTAACATTTTATTCAGCTCTCAAAAAGCAATGAAAATTCCCCTCTTAAATTTACTGTGGTGGTGTCTCACAAATAACTGATTTATTCCCAGGTTCTTAAGTTTACAGTCACTGAGATGGGCAGTCTGGACAAAAAAGAAGATGGTTGTGATTCTGGATGCTGATGCTGCTGGCAAAATTTGCAAGCGTGCACTGAAATATCAGTTTTTGCCTGTTGAGGAGGTGCTGGTGTTGGGGAGGGGGAGGTCAAGGTGCAATTCTCCCAAGGGGCTCTGTGCGTTTTGAAACGCAGCAGATGACAAAACTGAGCCCTCTGCTAAATAAATGGGAGGATGCAGGTGAAACAAGCCTGCAAATAGAGTAGGGTGATGATGTGATCAGGTTTATACTTCCTTTTTTTTTTTAACTTCAATTCCCTAGGAAAACCTTAGAATTTTATTGGATTTCTTTTCCAAAGAATGGCAAGGTGTTTTCTGGCCCAGTGGCTACAGTGAGCACACAGTTTTGAGATTATTTTCATATGTGTGTAGTCACTTTAGGATTCTGGAAGGAAACAGTTTGTGATTTATAATAAATTATTCATCCTTTTTATTACCATAATAATCGCTTTTTATGGTAACCCAAGTGAATGCTGTTATGAAAGCACAGAAAAAAAATCTATTAACTATTTTCCAGGATTTCACACTATTTAGTGACTTTTATTTTTTGTTTCCTAGAGTTTCCCTGTTCTGTAGACTTCTGATGTTATCAGAAAGCAAAACATTTATTCTTTCTGAAGATAACAGCCTCTGCAACAATCGCTGGATGCCTTTTCCTTGCCCTCTGGTCCCAGAAGCCGTATGGATTCTGGGAGTGTTTCCATTAGCCTCGTGTAGGTACCTAATTGTTGGAGAGAAATATTTCAAACAAGGATTGGGTTCTTCAAAATCAAACTCTTGACTTGTGCCAGGAACAAATGAAAGCAGACTGGAATGAAGGGTGGTTCCCCTTCAACAGGAGAGGTTCTGGTGCTGTTTAGGGGGAGTCCCCAGGGCCCAAACTTGTGCAAATTTTAATGCAGAGGCTTCATTAAACTTACAAATCCCAATGTGACCTGGTTATCTGGGGTACTGAAGGATTGGACCCATTGCTGAACCTGTATCGTGTGTGTTAATTTCCCCCCCCCAAATAAATTATGTAGTATATCAGCAGTTCCTACTGCCATTTATTGCTGTATCTTCAGGAAGTTGCTCTGCATGGTCTAGTGTGGAGACCATGGTCTCGCAGCATGGAAGGCATGGTCTAGGTTACTGCAGCCAGGTTACGTCTGGATTTGGAGTGCAAAACTTTATGCAGTGTCATTGGACTGACATATAGCTGCTGGTGTTAGGGGCTAAGTGAGCATGAAAAGGTTGCAACCAGCAACCTGGTGTAGTGGGAGGTGTCCTTGCCCATGGCAGGGGAGTTGGAAAGAGATGATCATTAAGGTCCCTTCCAACCCAAACCATTCTATGATCTTTCTTCTTGACCATGTCTTGTTTCTGCTGGGCTGGCTCTTGTGTAATGCATTCTTCCCTGTTCCTGCTGATTTAGTCTAGATCTGATGCTCGGTTTAGGGAGCGCTGACCTTTGCAGTGAAGTGGGACTGAACAGGGGGATCTCTACACGATCAAGTAATAGCAATTTTGGACCTCTTTAATGCCTCCAAGTCAGATTGAATAAAGCTTCTGGAGCTGTTCTACACAAAACCAACGCTACTGAAAATTGGTCGCTTGGTTTGCACATTAGGGTCTCCCTAAAGCAAGCCTGCTGGATATATGCATGAGGTTCTTGTATGACCTCATACAGTCAGGAGATGTTAGGGTGTGAAATGGTAATAAACTCCCAGGACAACTGGAAGCTTGGATCTTGGTTCATCCTGTATCTCTCTGGTCTCCTCCCACTGTGGTTTCTGACTCAATGTAAATACAAGAGGTCAAGTGTGAGCAGCATAGCTAAGCACATTCCTAGCTTGAGGCATGGGACTAACGTTGTCCAGTGAGAATAATCTCACACTGGAATAACGTCCTGAACTGCAGCTGAAATACCTATGGAAAAAAATACTCTCCGAGAAACCTTCGGAGCTTGTTTTACACTGTACATCCATTTGGCCTCTAAGTGCCATAAGGGTTGGGAACATGTCATCTTCTGGGGGTTGTGCAGAGCCAGATCACTGCTTAACACAGCCATAATCCTGTCATCTCTGGTTTAGATCATGAGCACTTCAGAGAGGGAGCTCCTCTTTCCTTTCCCTATTAGCAGAGCACCAAGAGTCCTGTCAGAGCTCAGTAAATCCAACAGCCTCTTGGGAGTTGGCCTTTTTATTAAAGTACTTTTCTGCTTTACGAATGATGGAAGAGCTGCAGTTTATAGCAAGAAAGCAAAAGTGTGCAAGAACAATAAGGTAACTTATGTATTTTTTTTAACCTTGTGCAGTGCATGGTGCAAGGAAATGGCACAGAGGAGTGATTGGCTTTGCTTGGGTAAGGTTTGAAAGAGACTTTCTGGCAAGCTTTGGAGACATGTGCCTAACCAGTCAGGTGAAGAAACCTAAAATGCCTTTTGATTTGGAGGAGGTGTAAAGGAGGAAGCTCTTTTGCCAGGAAAGAGGACTGCAGGAGGTGGAGGGGGAAAAAAAAAGAACGGTAGGCAGGGTTTAGGGTAAAAAGAGGGAAGAATGGCCAAGACAGTAATGATGGAACGTGTCCAGAGAGACTCGAAGAGAAATAATCCAAGCATGAGGTAGGAAACCCAACCCTTCTGCCCATGTTTTTCAGCTGCAAGATGCAATATTTCCACTTGTGATTGGCACACAGTGGGGCAGAAAGTAGCATCTTGGCACAAAGAGGACACGTTGTTCAGTAGACGCTCTGGGAGTTCTGCGAACTGTCGGTGAGTGACATGTTGAAATCTTGACATAGAGTGCTTATGATCTAGGCTGATTATTGACTTTATGCCAGTCTGTATGTGTGTCCTTCCAAGAAATCACATCACTCACGTTGGCACTGAAATGAGAGCCGAAGCCTTTAACAGGCTTTCAAGAGGGGAAAACACAAGCGTGATGCTGAACTGTGTATCTAAGGCTGGTCTAGCCACGCAGCTCGCGTTGGATGGAGCAGTCTTGGCAGTTGGGTTTGCCTAGGGGGGCTATTCTGCCACTTGAGACACAGGGAAGGGGGATCACCAAGACCTCATTGTCCATAGTACACCAAAAGAGGCAAGAGCTGTACATGGTACATCCCAAGTCAAACCTTTTTGTTTTCCTGAATCAGGCCATTGAGGACATCACAAACCAGAGTTTACAAGTGGTAATTCTAATTAATAATCAATGCTTGTTAGGAAGTCAATGGGCTTCTGGCTAGTATTGAAGGAAGCTTTTCAGTCACGTTAGCTGCTAGATCAGAAGAAATGGCTTTGTTAGGTCAAACCTGTTTGTAGAAATCTACTTGTGTTGCATAGCACACATTCAAGCAGATAATTCCTGCCGTTCTCGATGCCCCTCTTTGTATCAGAGTGAGCACTACCTTTTCTCCTGCTGTGCTCCAACTTCATAAAGGTTGACCCTCCTGTACGTGATTTGGACCTGGATTTCCCCTTGCTGATTAACTGGCCTCCTTACGAGCTGGTCTGGAGAGGTCAGGTCTTTGATTTTGTGGAAATGCTTGGAAGATCTTGAGTCCCCCCCTTACGAGGAAGGGACAACTTCAAAATTGTTCTAATCCATCTGCATTCACATCTCAGCACGTACTGACTTGTAGCCAAAGCTGTAGAAAACTGATAATGCAGAAGTAGTGAGTGCACGCAGAGCGTCCTCTGTCCCATGGTGTTCACTCCCTTCCTCTTTCACAGCCAGCAAATCCTGGATGAGTGCACTATATGCTATTTTGTGATGCTTCTGACCGGGCCGTTCATTTTCTTCTTGGTCCTGCTTCTACCAGTAGACCAGGAGGACTGGAAAATGCAGTAGCCTTTTGGCCACCTGGTTTCAGTGTTGGCTTATTTTCAACTTTGACGTGGCACTGGAGAGGAGCACTGCTTGGGTGCTGGGAAGAAGCTGAAAGAAGCTAATGAGAGATGAAGTCTTCACTGACAAATGCCAAGTAAGCCACAGTAGGAGAAATAATTGGAGCTGCTTCTACAATTTTTCTGTTCTAAGTTTATTATATTAATAGGGAAGAAGTACTTAAACTTCTTTGTGGTTGCTCAATGTAGCCTTTGGCACCACACACAACAGTGGTCAAAAAAAAGCAAACAGAAGTGTTAAGAGGCACACAAAACACATGGAAAATATCTTGCCATTATATAAATCGGCCGAGTGCCCGTGCCTGGAATGTTGTCTTCCATGCTAGTAAATTCATCTCATAAAGGAGGCAGCAAAATAAGGAAGGAATTCAGAAGCAGGAGAAATGAAAAGGACTAGTGTTTTAATATTTGCATCCCCATCGTGAATTTTCAAGTCGCTGGAAGGAGTATAGAGCAAGGAGAGAAGTTGACTTTACTGTTCCTTCTGAGAATAGGCAATGAATTTGATGCTCAGTTAAACTGAAAAAAATCAGCAAACTGGGTTGTTGGAAGATGTCTGTGTACCTTTGGTCACGCTGTGACCATGAGCTCCACGGGTTGCCACTGAAATAAGACTCAAAAAAAAAAAACCAAACCCCACAACTAAACATAACTAAACAGCTGGGAGTAAAAATAGTAAGGCAATTGGATTCGAATGAATCGAGATGAACAAAGAGGCTCATAAACAAGCCTGTGTGGTTTGGGTTTGTTAATTTACTGTCACAATTTGGAGGAATTGTGCCTCTTCTCCTGGCGAACGGAGGCTGAGATACTTGTTATAGGTGAAGCCAGTACAAGAGATCAGGTGGTAACTCTCTGGCATCTCTGAGTAGTTTTGGGGAAAAGATACTTCTACCTTTGCGATTTCTTCTGTGAACCGGGGCTTTGAGCTCAGGGTAGACTTGGGGCTTTTGGGAGTGAAGAATCCCATAAGCTGTGGGCTTATGATGCAACCTCTTCTCTCCATCCTCCTAGGAACACGCTGCCTCTTATCTGTCCCCTTTGACCCATTCTTCTACTTCCATCATCGTTCATCTGCCCTTAATTAACTTTTCCCATTCTGCTGAGCGTACGTACTCCCGAGATTAACGTCAAAGGGAGTGCAAAGTTTCAAGAGAATTGAAAATCAATTTCTCTGTCTTCATCTACCTGTCAAGGATTGAGTGCCCAGGCTGGAATTTGTCCTCCAATAGCTGATGGTATCACCTCACCCTAAATCACCTTTCTAGAGCTGCTTAAGATATATTAACCTCAGCACCCTGGCTGCAATGCAGCTCAAGTACAAAGGATTTGGGGGACTAAGGGAGCAGTGGCTGGCTGTGAGGCTGAAGGCAACGCCAGCTCCTCCACGTCTGGTGAAAATGTGGTCATGGAGTGAGAGGAACCAAGGAAGGGTCAAAACTCCTGGGTCCTCATCTCTGACAAAAGCTAAGCCCTGGTGTTTATAAAAGGGATTGAGCATCGGTTGCCCTCGAGTGAGATTTATTCTGCTGCTGATCTGTGTGATCTATGGGAACGAGGAGGGGGTGTGTGTCTGTTTTTCCATCTAATCACTTGCAGGCATGTGATTACAACATTTAGTGATCATGGACTAGGTCAGTTTTTAATTAGCTGAGCCACATGATAGGCATTCGCAGTGCCAGCAAACTCTTTCCTTATTGATGTCTAGCCTGATGTTACAAAACAGCAGCTGTGCCAATGAAATCATAAATTTATGGGTTAAATCCCGTTGCACAGCAGATCGTATTTCCCAATCCCAAGCTGTTCTGCTCTGATCTGGATGGGACACGGTGGGTCTAAATTTCAGCAAGCAGCGAGTCCTTTTTGTTCACCGTGTTGTGCAGTATGCAATAAGTAAATAAAAATAATGCTCCAAAATGCTTGGGTAGTTAGAACCAGGGGACCGTGGCTCTTACAAGGACTCACATGATACTGTGGTCCGGTGGAATCAACTGCTGTTGCCGATGGAATCACATGTTTTTGTACTAGTAACAACTAATGACACCCCTTTCCTCCCCAGAAGGACTAAATATAGTCCCGAGAAACTCCAACTAGTGAGGACTGTCAGCAGATTGTGACTTTTCCACAAGCCCCGTGTGGTGGCCGGCATATGCTCGTGCTGTTCCAGGAGCAGAGGGCAGAGCAGGCTGAGTCATTCAGCTTCCCCTTTCCCCTTCCCTGCCAGGAGGGATGTATCCTGTGCTGGCTTTAGACATCGCTTCACATCCATCATCTGGCGTTGGAAAGGGCAAGCGTGTATGACTTTGGTTTTCCTGGCCCACACGTGGAAGATAACAGGCCCCCCATTTCCCTCCCTGCTACGTGATAGAAGTGGAGGAGATGGTCCCCCTGTGATTAGAGGGGCCACGACTCTTCCAACTTCAGTGCACAAATCTGTTTTCCTAAATGTACATCCTGACGCACACGTGCTCTGCCCTTGACCCCTGTTGCATGCTAACGAGGAAAGTTTTCCATTTCTTTCCTGGAGGTCTGGAGATCTCAGACAATGCTGTCCCTTTTGAGCCATCCAGGTCTGGAGTGTATTTAAGCACCGAAGTATAGCCAAGTTTGAACGCTCTGAGATCTCTCAAAAACGTGCACGTGAGCAAATCTTTCCTTATCGTACTCATTTGCTGAGCCAAGGAAGAAGTCCCCGGTGATGCTGATCTCCATGCCGGGGCACATTCTGGGGAGGGTGTAATTTCTCCTCAAAGTCTGATGCTGATCACTGGAGAAGTCTGGGCTTCCAACCTGTTGCACTGTTGATGGGTCATAAATTGATCAAATTTGGGGCTCAGAGACCGCTAGGATGATTTTTAGGTGGCTTTTTAACATTATTCTTGTTTGTTTCTTCTGTAACACAGGCTGTTGAGTTACGGTTCTTCAGTTGATAGGCTTTATATGCTTTTTTTTCTTCCCCCCCCTTCACTCTTGTAACTCAGCTTAGCCTAGTTCATGTATGCCTTTCTTCCTGGAAGCTCATGTGATTAAAACTGAAGCCAGGTCCACATCATCTGACCCTGAACTTGGCACTTTCCTGCCCTAAAGAGGAAGGGAGGAATCTAGTGCAGACCATTTACCCATCACTATGGCCAGTTACTGATATTTTTCTGCAGAAGTTTGGTTTTATGCAAAGTTTGAGTTACGCTGCCTGGGACTCAGTTGCTGACTGGAGGATTAAAGTTGCGGTTTAAGATCCTAAAGCTGAGCAAGGTTTTGTCCTCTGAGCCTGATCTGGAATGAGTATCTTGGGGAAGTTGGAGGGAAGGAAGTAGAGACAAGGACTTTAGATTGATCTCACTATTTTTCCTGCGTTAGCTCCCATTTGTTGTCACCTGAGAGGTGCCCACAGTGGTGGGCAAGGCTGAAAGGTAGGTCAGTGCTCTGTCTGGGTACTGGAAGCTGTTTGGCTCTCTCAGGGGTACTGATTAGCTGAGCAATTAATTAGCTGAGATGGGAGTACTGTGCTAATGCAGCCTGCTGCCTCCAGTTTGCTCCAGTATACTCCACATACGTGTGTCATGTGCTAGGTGCCTTCGCTGCCTTGGTGACAGTGAGAGAATGCTGAGGACAGGCTGCTTGGTTGGCAAGTCCTTCTCACTGTTTGCATTCTGAAGGCTTGAAGTCCCAAGTCTGCCCTTGCCCTTTCAGTTGTTCTCCTGGATAAGAGGAACCTGCTTTGGGAATGTGCCTTTGAAGAAACTCATATGTGGCTCTGCACAGGGCAGAATTTGATGTGTGCAAACTGCAGGTGACTGTTCCCTGTTCAGCTTAATAAAATCACCCTTCCATCCCACTTAGCTTCAGACCCTCAGCATTCAATGAGAAGAGTTAGGCATCTCCAGATCTTGACTTCAGCCCAAGATCTGAATTTATTGTTATAGATGTCTATGAGAACTAAGTTATACAAGATCTCTAAGAGCAAGTGGACTCCTAATTTAGATACTACTGTGGGTTATGCGCATAGCCCTCCTCTTTATTTTGGAGGTCCATTGGTTTGTTTTATTGATCCTGGAGTTCTGGAGCGTGGTGTGATAATGGGTAGGAGTCTATAGCTGCAGATGTTTACCCGAAGGCAGTTTTTCAGCCCTTATTTTTTTGAGAAGCACAACAGACATGTGCACATTGGTATGTTGGTGGTGCTTATACAGACTGTGCAGCAGCCGGGGGATAAATAACAAAAGACGTGTGGTCGAATAGCTGGTTGCATGCCCATGCAGTTGGATTTTTAGAAAGCTGCCTATTTTGGGCTTACCTCCCAGTGACTTTGGCACTGTCACTGGCAGAAATCATTGGCTTACTGCTTAAGCTTGTCTGAGCCGGGGCTGATAGGATGGGCTGAGTCTCGCTGTGACTTTCCTAGGGCAGAGCATCTGTGTTGTCATCTTATGGAAGTCTGTAGGCAGAGAGCTGCTTCTACTGAGTTGCCAGGAGCTCTGGTGGAGGAATCTCCATCCTAGAAGGATCTGAGCCAAAGTGAGATTGTGGTGCTTACCAGAGAGAGGTGCTTTATTTTGTTGGAAAGTGGGGTTTGTGATCTGTGGAGTCTGAATGCCCGAGGCTTGTGCTTGACCTTGGAAGCTGTTTAAATTATAGGAGCAACAGTGGGCTAAGGCAAGGGCTCTGTTCAGGCGTGCTTGGGGTAGGAGATATTCTTGCTTCCCTCTCAGCGATGGGAAATTAGAATAGCACAAAACTCTCCTGCAAAACTAGGAAGCACACCTCTATTATCCAAGTTTTCCGCTGTTGCTTTGGCATTTTCTGTTTAATGGGCTGTCATGAGCTTGTCTCTTAAATTATTCTGGATTCCTGTCAAGTTTGGGAGTTTGTGCTTGTGTGAGGCACTAAGGAATGGACATCAGGCATGTTTCTTAGCACATGTAGTGCTAGCAGCATGCTTGTGAGATGGGTAACTAGCACAACCTATCGACTTGCCTCACCTTTCCGTGCAACACGCCTGACTGGTAGGTAGCCACTTAGCCCTGTGCCTCTTCTGCTCAGCAGTTTGGGATGCTGGTGCCTTTATTTTTGAGACATGGAGATGCTTTAAGTACTACTAATGGGTTTTGATAGGACAACAGCTCATCAGGCTGAGTGTGAAAACAGCAGGTAATTTTGTGCTGGAAACCTGATGTGGAAGATGCTTGGCTGGTAAGAGTAACATAGACATAAGGAAGGTCCTCCAGCAGGAACTATTGTCAAGCTACTGTTGATGTGCAGCCACCAGCATTTTTGCTGGGGAAGGCATTTGTGTGATCAAAGAATGAATGGAGAGTGGAGTTTAAGAGCAATTCTGGTGATGGTTCCCCCTGCCCCCAGGATATTTGGGGTCAGCCTTTGAAGTTAACAGTTATTGTGCCATAGAGCTCAGTGCCTCTGCAAAGAGATTTCAGCGAAGTGTTCAATTCAGATGTACGTGAGAAATGGGATACGGCTCCCACAGGGAGGTTTTCTTGTTTCTGGACAACACCAATGCTTTTCATGACAATATCTTCCTCTTCTTATCGCTACTGGCTTGGCCTGTGAATTCCCAACCACGGGAGAAGACTCAGGAGCTCTGATCCCAGTCATATCTATTCCAAGTGGTTTTTGAACATGCCAGTCAGGAAGGCACTGTACCGTAGCGTTCTGTAAAATATTTTGAGTGTCCTGCTGTAGGTCTTGCCTCTATAAACAAAAGACATTCCAGAAGTTTTGCAAGGATTGATAGGATCAGGATGTCTTTGTTAGCAGGGAGGGCTGGCTGAGAGAGCTGTTGGAACTTGCCCTCCATGTGGAGTGGGACACTGCTGGTGTCTGTGGCTGGAAGGAAGAAGGGTCTAAAAATAAGGAGAGACTTGGTGATTTGAGATGTGCTTTCAGAATAAGGTGTTGTGCGTCACGGATGTGACTTGGATGTTCTAATGGTATGCTACCTTGATTTTAGCCTTAAAAGACCGTACCCAACTCTTACACGTGCAAGCATGTACATGGGGTGCAAAGTGAAATGGAACACTTCAGTTGACTGAAGTGCAGACTACTTTTTATTATTATCGCTACTTTTTTCTGTTTTCCTCCCCCCCACCTTGGACTTTGCTCCTTCTTTGCAGAAGGCTCACGATTTTAACTTTGTTTTTTTCCTGGTCTGGAATAAAACCATGGTTCCAGATCTGAATTGTCTTCTCCTGAGACAGACTTTACCTTCTCTGCTAAACTTCTGCTTGGATCCAGCTTCATCAGAGCAGCCCACAGCTGCCTGTCACCAGCGACGATGGGAAGTTTACAAGGGTTTGCAGCTGCACCCATTCAGACGGCTGCGCTGAGTCCATTCCAAAAGTCTCTGGTTTTAGCTCCAGGGGTGGACGCTACTAATGATGAGTAGCTTTTGTATTATGGTCACACCAAGGAATGCTGATTATGAGCTCAGCTCCTTCAGTGGTGGGTATGCTTTATGTCTCAGCATCCAGCCTGAATGCTGTAGGACTCCTTTGGGTGCCTGATCTAGTTGGAGAAAGCAAGGGCATGAGCATGAGGAGAAAGCAAGGGCATGAGCATCATAAGGTGTGAGTGGACATACCTGAACAGGCTTGTTTGAAAGGATGTTGCTGGGCAGGTATTGAAAGAGCTTCGTCCCAGGGCACCTTTCCATGGCCCTAAGAGCTTTGTCCCAGGGCACCTTTCCATGGCCCTCAATGGGATCAGACCCTGGGCCTTTGCAAAGATGAGAGCAGCTCACCAGCTTTATGCAACTGGAATCCCGCTCTGGTTTCCTGGCGTAATGTCGACACGCCCTTTTTTTATTAATACAAGACCCTTGGGGACAGGAGAAGTTGATGGGGTGGAGACCCCTTGGTTGAGCTGCGCCAGTTCCACACCCACTCTTCAGCTGGTCTGCTTGCGATCATCGTTCTGGGGAGCAGCAGACCAGGTCAATTACTCCATAACAGCTCCATCTATAACTCTTCAGTCATGCAGCTGTATCAGAATTACAACGAAAACAACCTCGGTTATCCTAGTTGGATGTGAAAGCAGACGCGCGTTCCATGAGAAGCGGTGATGCCAGAACGTGGAGGTCAATGTTGTTCAGTGTTTTTTTGGCAAAAGAAAAACCTATCGTATGGAAGCCGGTGCCTGGGGAATCTCCATGGAGCGGCAAGATGAGCTCTGTGCACAAGTGGAGATAATGGTGCTTGGGGAGGTGATTGAGCCAGGGAATATTGGAGAGAGGTTCTGCGTGGCTGCCAACAGTACCCCAAGCCCAGTGGCCACCCTTCTTCTTGATGAAGTCATTGGAAGCAACAAAACCATTTGTCCAGGAAGCCAACCTGCCTTCTGAAGGCCATAGTGAGTTTCTGGTACCTCTGGGGCTGTGGTGTAAGGAATAAGTAGGTATTTGTGCTCTCAGCCATCTGTGAGTACGGGTGCTGGTGATACTGCCTCGTTCCCCCTCCGATCAGCTCGACGTTGCCAAATTTCTCTTCTCTCTTTTCCAGCAAAAGGCTTTCAGCTCCTCTTTCTTGGGGAATGAGGTGCTTAGTGCTGTCAGCAGCACATGAGCCATCCCTACAGTAACAGACCCGCATCCAAGGGGATGTAGGCAATGTGCTAGCGTGCGTGGAAAAATCCCTCTGAGCTTCCAATTTACACTGGAGTTGTTAAAAACAAAAAGTAGCGAAAGTTTTGTTCGTGCAGCTATGGAAAGCACCACTGATAATATCTTTTCAGGGCTATTTCTAAGCTCTTCCATTAAAAGATGATCTCAAAGTACCGAGTTTTGGGTCTGGGTTTTCCAGTTTTCCAGACTTTTGGGGCTCAGGACACCAGAGGGATGTGGGCTTGATAAAAATCTTTTGGCTACTGTTGCTCGGAGACTAGCGTGCAGAGAGTGACCAAACCATCAGCAGCAAGAGGGACCTGGGAGCTGATGGAGACAGGACACCAGCACAGCAAGTTGGAGCCACTCTTCTTCTCCTGGAGAAGGATGAAGCTGAGTGCCCAGGTGACAGTCGAAGCCCCTCCATCGTAACGTTCCGTAATGTGGTTTTGATGAGGTTCACCTTCTGCTCTGAAGAAATCTGCAGCTTTTCATTGTCACTCCCAAGAACTGGATCCATTCTGAAAGAGCAACAATACATGGAAAATGGAATATTTTGCTTATTAAAGTAACTTGGAGTTCCAGCTCTGAGGTTGGCAACCAAACCTCGGAGAGACTAGGGAGCTGGAGAGCACGCCGCTCCCCCCTTCCAAAAGAAACCTCTGTGTGTGCCAGCACTTTTATTTATAATGTTAAAATAAGTTGAGTACATTAAAAGGTATTATTGAGGGAGCAGGACTTAAAATATATCATTTTTATGTTATTAGGCTGCTCTAAGTGAGGTGTCCTACTGCAAGCAGATAATCTGTCCCTCTGCCTAGATTCCACACTGGAACTTACTGGAAGCTTTTCACCACAAGAATCTGAGCAAACTGATTATTTTCAAGAAAAGAAAAGGGAGATTGAGGAAAATAATATCAAAAGACATAACCTCAAACCACGGTGGAGAAATTTCCTGACAGCCGTTCGATGTCTCATGACCACCTGATTGCTGCTGCTTCTATGAGGGGTTTTAGCAGATGCCCATAGGGGAGCTCAGCTGGCTGGGAAGTGTTTGGGGTGGGCTGCACCTGGAGCTGAGGCTGACTGCCCCCCCCTCTTCCTTCATTCCACTCTTCTTTTTTTTTTTATTTTACTTTTGTAGCAAGAGGAAAAGTCAAGGGAAATCCTGAAGGAATCCAGACGTTCTGAGAGCCTCAAATAATCGCCTTGACCTTTGCAAACCGTTCCATCACGTTAATGGCCTGTGGTCTGAGCTGCCACACGAGGAAGCGCTGCTGTCTGGGAAAGGACATTGGGGCAATAAAGGTGTTGCAATGAAAGCCAAGAGAGTCAGCCAGATCCTCCTCCTCAGAGGAGGAGAGAGGGAAGATGAACTTACCACAGCTTCTCCCCAGGAGGGCCAAGCATCAGGCTCACTGAGTATTTCATGTCGGGGAAAGGTCTCGGCGTCCAGCCGAGGACTTTCCAAGGGCTAATTTGTCACCGTGGAGCTATTCAATGTAGCACCAGGGTCGTGTGTGCACGCATGCCCAGCCTCAAGCATGTGAGGGTGACCTGTGTTAGATGTTTGTGCAGCACGACTCCATGTGTGTGGATGTGAACACCCTGCTGTAGTACCAAGGAGATGAACTTGTCTGGTAGCTCCTGGTGGAAAAGTGGTCCAGGGCTGTGGCACTTAAGGAGGTGTAGGGAAGCAAATGTTCCCCTTGGAGCTGGAGGAGAGGATCACGGGCCCTAGAGGGGGTTAATCCTGTATATTTTTGCCTGTGCCCATGCTCATATCTGCAAGGTGGATGCAGAAACATGAATATAGCCATGGGCAGAACTACCACGATGGCAGGCTGGACCTGCAGGAACAGCTTGGAGTGAGGAGAGAGACCTTCTGTTCTGCTTAATTTGGCCAGAAAGGAATTAAGCTATAGCCACAGGGAGCCCATGGAATTAGAGATGAGCAAAGTGAGGTAGCGCAGGGGCGATTAGCAAGTCCATTTCATTTACCTGAGCTCTTGGGAGGAGGGCGGGGTAGGGGAGAAGCGATGGAGGTAGCGAACAGGGGCTTTGGAGAGGTGCTTCTGCTTTTGATGTGCTTCTGGTGCAGGCTTGTCCCAACTTTCTCCAGCCTCTGCACATCTGAATCCCTTTTGAGCTAAGAATAAGCCTGAAGGCTTTTAGCCAAGAAGGGCTTGCCATCTGAATGTTGGAAGCTTAAGAATAAAACACTTTCATCTTTCACTCTGAATCTTGAGAAGACCCTTTCAGGGAACTCTGGTACTGCACAAGTTAGATACTGGGGGGAGGGAAGTGCTTAGGAGATGGAGTGCTAAAACTTCCTGTGAAGGCTCTTTGGATCATCTCTGTGTTATTAAAAGCGTTTAGTGCTGTCACGGAAGCGCCCGCGGGCCGGGATCTGTCATGCTGAGTGTGGTGCCTACGAAGGACAAGAAACAGAGTGTAAGCAAAGGGCAAACAAGGTGAAGGAGACTTACAACATGAGAAGAAGGGGAGGTAAGGGAGGAGGAGGTGAAATGGCAGAAGCACTGCATGGCTCAGGGTGTCCAACACCAGCTTTCTCCAGTCTCCAGAACTCTTCTCTTTTTCATTGATGTCCCACAACTGAACAGGCTGCCCAGAGGGCTTGTGGAGTCTCCTTCTCTGGACACATTTAAAACCTACCTGCACACGTTCCTGTGTGACCTGTTCTAGGTGGTCCTGCCCTGGCAGGGGGGTTGGACTTGATCTTTCAAGGTCTCTTCCAACCCTTAACATCCTGTGAACTGCTGTAGCTCTCAAAGGACACATCCCTATGGTCCCAGCTCAGTCCGGTCTGGTGTCTGTAGTTTTCAATCTGAAATATTCCCAACACACAACAAAGTCTTTCGCTCTTGGGGAGCATCAAGACAAAACACTGCTGGCACTGCTCTGAGGTTTTAAGTGAGATAGGATGTGGTGGTTTGCAGCTGGAAGTAGATGGCTCAGGGAAATGTCAAGCTGCTTATTGCACGCGGGGGTCAAGGGAAGTCATGGGTGTTAAGCTGAGAAGCAAAGGGGAGTCTATACATTAAAATCTGTGTTCCTGTAGAAAGGATTCTTTGAGCTTTCTCCTCCTCTCAAACCCCATCACACGTCCCCATAGTGTTTTTTTTTTTTTTCTACTGTAGTTTGCCTACAGTAGCCAGGAGCTATGAAAAGGATGCTGTAGGTGGGCAAACCCAGACAGGCTGGGAGCAATTCCAAAGGCCAAGGAGCCCCCAGAACATGAATTCAGCTCCTTGGTGGAGAAGCCACCTCCACAGCTTGGTTTTGCAGGGGGCTGTGTGGCTGCTGACAGTGTAGACAGGAGGAATATTTTATAGGCTCTAGCTGGTGCTCCAAGAGGACCTGGCTGCTTGGCTTGTGCTCTGTCCCCTTGGCAGTGTTGGAGAGAGCTGTGGTGGCTCTTTGGGCAGCCCTGCTTGGGTAGTCTTGAAGAGCACATGGAGAAAGCAGCCAGCTTCTCCTTCAGGGTCCTAGGAGTTGGAGCAAGCTTTGCTAAGGATGCGAGTGAATTGGAGTGGGTGACTTCTCAAAAGCAATGACCTGCAGAGCTGCTGGATATGAGAGGGGTGGAGTTGTACCTGATGCCTCATCCATCCTGCAGAATGAAATTGCTGTGTGAGCTGGTGATGCTCGTTGGCCTAGTTGAGCTGCAGAAGGTTTGTGTAGGCTCTTTGTTGCACTTGCTAAAGCTTCTTCTGTGGTAGGGCTGTTCACCCTCTTACAGCAGAGGTATGGCACATGGGGGAGCTCTGAGGTCCCCCACCTTGGGCTCAGGGTCCTGCAGGGAGCCCCTGAAGAGCTGGTAGGAGGGGGTGGAGTTTCCACCCCAGTACTCACCAGCACCCAGCCTAATGCCCCAACTAGTGCTGTGCCCAGAGCTTTGGCTTGAGCTATTTCCCTGAAAATACTGGAGCGGAAAAATGATTTTGTTCATCTTTATGACCCTAACATTTTTGTATGCAAACTAACTTTTTTTTCTTATTGTTGCTGTTGCTTTTATTTTCCTTTCCCACTCTCTGAAATCAGCGATTTGCAATATAAATACTTCACTGTTAACTTACAGTCTTTAATTATTTTTACAGCTCTGAAGCTGTTTGACTTTTTTTTTTTTATTATTTGGCAGGGAGGAAAAGCACAGGGAATTCAGGAGGAGAAAATACCTTTGGTATCGAGCAAGGCTTGAAGCGGGGTGCAGGTGGATGCTCAGTGCAGGAGTGGTGTTGGGTGTTTAAGGTGCTAGTGTCCCCAACTGGTTGGTGGCAGGTTACTGCTCCCCGAGGTGAGCTGGGGGTGCAAAGTCTCTGTAAGCACCTCTGGTGAGGGTTAAGATGCTCCAGCTGAGTCAGCAGCATCTGTAGATCTGCTCATGGCACTCAGCTAGGGAGATGGTAACGTGCAGCTGGAGGTGCAACCACCATCTAGCATTGCAGCTACCTCAGCAAAAAGCTGGCCCAGGGTGCAAGGCTGTACTGCTTGAGGTGAGGACCAGGCTCCCCTGAGAAAGCTGTTGGAGCTCTTTTTGCTTTAGCTGAAACTATTTTGCCGGGACCTGAGGCTATTTTCCAGCTACTTCTCAGAGCAGGCAGCACAGATCAGCTGCTGCCCCACCGTAAGTCCTTAGGAGCCTTTTGGCCATGCTGTGGGTTTTGAGCAATAGCCCCTTGTGAAATGGGTTCTGCAGGAGTCATTCTCTGGCTTGAGCTCTCCATAGTGCCCTGTGGGGAAGGCTGGTGCTTTCCAGTAGATCTCTGACCTTCACCAGTACTTCCTGGCTGTAGTGGTGACCTTCTCCAGTGCTGGATGCCACCACAAGCTCGTGGTGCCCATCCAGGGGGTAATGGGGAATGTTGGCTAAAGCACCAAGCTTCATAGCTGTTTGTGATCTAAACTAGCCTGTCAGTTGCTGAGGGGCAACTTAGTTTTTGGCTTTGGCCACCTCCACCTAATGAGCCCAGGGAGGCTGTCCCTGAGAGCTGTTGTTCTGCAAGTTTGCTGGGGCAGCTCATTCTTGGTGGTTTGGGAAGAAATCTGCCTGTCCCTTCTCTCTGGTGACCCAGTGCCTTCCTGTGTCCTTCAGGGGAATACTCTGAGGTTTCAGCTGAGGATGTGGCGCTTCTTGTTCGCTTCTCTAGGACCTTCTGGGAGACTCTGATCTCTACAGGGAGTTTGGTTCCTCTCTCTGGCACAGCAGCTCCAGCTGATTGCTCCTCAGTCTCGCCTCTCTCCTTTGAAAACAATAGCTAAATACATGTTTTTCCACTTAGTCCTGCAAGGGCAGAGGGCTTGCTGAGGACAGCAGGATCAGCTTGGGCTTTGTTACTTGCAGGACCATGGCTTATCCTAGAGCATCACAATGTGATGATCTTCCGAGGTCCCTTCCAACCCTTAACATTCTGTGATTCTGTCATCACAGGGATCAGGACATCTCCTTTGAGAGGGGAAAGCATCCTCACATGTGCTTTTTCTTTCTGGGGAGGACACCATAAGGGGGCTTTTCGGGAAGGAAGGGGGCTTTTTTTACGTGATTTTGTCCTCAGCAGCTCTGAGGTCCCCAGACAGCCTGTGAAAGCTTCATGTCAGCCAATTGGGAGCATACACCGAGGACTCAGCCCTTTACAGATGGGTCGTGGGCAGAAAGCTGGTACAACCTTCAAATGTGGTACATCTCGTATGGTTAGTCCTGAACAAATAGTTAACTAAGGGAAAACTAAGCAAAAATAAGCTTGCCTTTTTTTCTGTTGCTATTTTTGTTTCTCTTTTTTACTGTGTGGTCTGCTCATTTTGAAATTACAGTGTTTTCTTTGCCTCGTCCCCTGATTCTGGAGAAAGGTTGGAGCTCCCCCCTCCTCCTCGCTCCTTTGGATTGGCTCGGATCATCAATAGGAAAAACGAGGAGGTTTCTTAGGAATACTGTGTTCCCTCCTCATTTCCTGCCAGTTGGCATCTTTGCAACATCTCCACTGCCGCATACTTTGGGGATGCAGCGAGATCTCTCCTGCTCTTTGAGGTTTGCTGCTATTTGCTTAATTTTTCGGTGAGCTCCTCTGCGCGATCGCACACGCGGATTTAATTGTGAGGAGCTAAGACCAAGATGAACTGTCTCTGGTTCTGTTTTCTTGGTCCATTCAGTGTTTGCCTGGGAAGGCCTCTGCTTTGGGGTTGTCACAATCCGTTCTGATAAGGTTAAGATGTGTTTTGTCTCTGGATCGCAGCAAAGAAAATCGGTTTGATTTTTTTTGTTTTGTTTTTGGTTTATTTTTTTATTAGCATTCTGGAAATGGAGCCTGCTGGAGTGCTCCAGTGTGGCATTTTGATCCCCGTCCTCCCTCCTTTAATTTCCTGATCCAGCTGGTTTCAGTTGTTTTGTTCCTGGTGGCTGGGCTTCCAGATGTGCTCAGCAGTGTGGGAGCAGCTGGGTCCAGGACTACTTGTGGCTGCGTGCTGCTTGTCTGGAGTACAGCAAGGAGAGGTGCTTGGTGGCCTCTTTCTCCTGAGCGCAGGTGTCCCCCCCAAAATGACCACGGTCCAAATGTCGTGGTCTCTGAAACGCATCCCGTTCTCTCGGGTGGTCTTGCAGCCAGTGAGATCCCTCACCGTGGCTGCCAAAAACGGCTGAGGAGGGATGCCAGCGTTGGTGGCCCTTTCCCTGGGATGGGTACTTGCCAAACACGCTGCCCCAAGGCTCTCCAGCTCATTTCTCGTAACCCCTCAAAACGTAGCCTCGTTGGGCTCTATTGATGTGGGTTGGGTTTGAACAGGCTGTTAGCTCCGTGTGCCATTACCAGTTCCCAGAGCCTGGAAAAACACAGAATTCTTTCTACCATGAGTCACCTTGCAAAGGGGGCTACCTTGAGCCCAGGGCTTGCCTTGTGTGGACGCTCGCCTTAGGGGAAGTCGTTTTAATGCTCCTGTACTTGTTTCCTCAAAGTAATTTGAGGATGCTTCCGAGAGAGGCACAGCCCAGGCTCCAGGAAATTAAACACCAGCAACAAATGCCACACGGTAGATGTCTGCAAAGACCTCAGCATCCTGTTGCAGCCTCTCAAACCATCCAGACCAGCTGTAATCAGAAGAAGGTGGAGGGAAGGAAGAAACATGTTTCCTTAAGGAAGTTCACTCTCAGATCTAGAGCGTTATCTGAAGATGGATCCAGCTCTAGGAGATGATATTCTGTGGGACTGGTGGTCAGGGAGCCTTGAGGATTAATTTAGATTTTGATTTTGCAGTTGAGCTGCTTTGGTTTTTTTTTCTCCTGGCTTAGGTTGTTTGCCTGGAAAATATTGATTTGATGATTGGTCACTACTTTGTGAGGGTTGTGATTAGCAAAATGGTACCTGAATGAGAAAAGATCATAATAATGCTTTGTATTTGCAGAGGAAATTAGCTTATTTCCTTTCCTTGACCTGTCTGTGATACATGGCTACTCTGGGTTTTCCCCTGTAGCTGGTGATACACATTCAATGTGTCTAATTGATGGAAAGCAGGAGGTGGAATGACATCATCCCACCCTGCCTTCCCACTGAGGAAATTTAATCTGACTTTACAGAAATAAACCTTTCTCTTTTTTTTTTCTTTTCTTTTGTTTGCACAGAATTCCAGTCCTTTTTCTCAATGAGTGAAAACAAATTGGAAAGTGATAAAAGTAGTAGGTCACTGTCACTTAATTTTCACCTTTTTCCTTCTCAGTTCAGCTGCATCCTTCCCAAATTGCATCCTTTCTCCTCTCTATCTTTGATTAGAACCAGGACCATTTCCAAATCATAGTTACCATTTTTTAATAATGCTGAAGGCATCCTCTGAGCTTAAACCCCCCACACATAAATCCTTGTAAAGAAGATCTGAGGTGAGGCGTTGGTTCTTATGAGCCAAGTGATCTGTGATGCTGGCTCCTAATTGGAAGATGGCTGGAAATAGCTGAAAAACAAAATTTTTCTCCTTGGAAAGTTCTGGTATCCTATGAAAAAAAGGTCCTACCTGGGATGAATATAACAGTGTACTTGAGGGAACTCATGGAATGGTGTTTCTTAAGAATATTACTGAAAAAGGGGTGGGTTTTTTTAGTTTTGCTAGTGTCAGAAGTCTAAAATACGTAATGTAGACTCCATTGTAAGCAATAATTATGTAAATCAAGGGTGCATTATAATGCTTCAAGCTGCTGTGAAATTTCTCCAATGAACTTTTAATTAATATTAACACATCTACAAGATAAACGCCCAGCTTTTCAATGAAATCTTCTCCATTTTTAAAAGCTTTCAGCTTTCTTCTACTAAGGGTGTCCATAAACTTTTCTAGTGAAATGTTATCAAGTCTGATATGTGGTTTAGGAAAACTTCTTCCTGTTATTGGTCCTTTACCTCTTCATTCTTCTCTTCATCTGGTCTATGACCTGGATGCTGTCAGACGTGGGTTTTTGTTGTGTCATTTGGTTGTTGGGTTTTTTTGTTTCTTTGCTTTTTTAATAATTTTACAATCATCAATAAACTCATAATTCAAGTTTTAGGTTGAGCTGACTAAGTTTGGAAGCAGGCTTGTGTTTCTGTCGTACTGAGCGAGTTCCCCACCAAGAGTGGATTCGATCCTGGATAGAAGGATCTGGTTTCTTTACACAGCATCTTGAAAATTTGCCAGCGTAAGCACCTCATGGTTTGGGTCGATGGTATTTATAGGCTACATAAAGAATATCTTTTTTTTTTCTTGTAGACTTCCCTGAGATCTCTTTTGTACTCTGAAGTCAACTGCCTGAACAACGGCAGGGCTATAAAACGTCTGCTACTCTAACCCCATGATAGATCTCCATGGCTCGTAACAGAACCTTCTTCTACAATAATTCACATTTAGAGGACTTGTGGTCGTGGTGGTTTTTGCCTGTAGGACACATGAGCTGTTATTTGAAGGTAAAAACCATGTACTCATGGTAAATTGTGCTGCACTTTCCTACGCTTCTGCTTAATCCTTTGCACAGGCAGGGTTCTGTCTTTTCTCAAGGCTTCTTGTAAAGCTTTATGCTGTTGAACCTCCTGTGGTTACGACCATGTAAGACAGATTCAAAGGGAGGACCAGTCCTTCAGAAAACACAAAGCTATTGAGCAGATCCACAAAACCTCTCAGACCCCCGTCGGGTCAGAGCTCGTGGTCTCGACGCAGACCTCCCGTGCTTTGCTGGTGTTTACTTCAACAGCCCTGTAAAGCCAAAATCGAGAGGTTTACATGTGTGCTGCTTTAGAGTGATATTTATACTGCCCTGCGGGCTTGAACACCCTGTCCCCCGAGTGCTTTCAGATGGCAGATCTCGCTCTGTGAGCTGTGTCCCCCTTGGGTTTGTGTGCCTGTGGGTGTGCACCAGAATAAACCAGCAGCAGAGCGCAGGGGACTGGGGTTTTTCAAACCCTGCAGTCAGGGGGAGCATAAAGGAAAATGTGTGGCCAGCAGGTCCAGGGAGGTTCTCCTCCCCCTCTACTCTGCACTGGTGAGACCACATCTGGAGTGTTGGGTCCAGTTCTGGGCTCCCCAGATCAAGAGGGACAGGGAAATACTGGAGAGAGTCCAAC
>JANIJG010010144.1:11091-21996 GCA_024611175.1 Megaceryle torquata | reverse complement strand
GTGCATGTCGGGCAGGGGCGAGGTGCGTGGGGGGGGGGGGGGGGGGGGGGGGTGCATCACAGCATGTTTATTGTATTCTTAAACCCTTCCCTAGCCATCTGCTTTTGGCCACTTCCTAATGACAAAATACTGAGCTAGGTGGACCCTGGAAAGCCATTATTAGAGTCAGTGTCATCAGGTTGTTCCTATGTATTTTAATGAGTGTTGCAGAAGTGCTGAAGGACGATTCAACAAGAGGGGGTTTTCTCATCTTCATCACCTTGCTTTTCTTCTTGCCTTTCCTCTGACAACAGAGGAGGCTTTTAACTGGCTTTTCTTCTGACTGTGGTACCACCAGCCTTTCTGAAGAGGTCAGTCTTGAATGGACTAAAGCTGTGTGCAGCTGCTTTAGTGAGATTTTATCTGCCACCCTTTGGAGCACTCCTGAAGATGCTCAAGCCTCCAGTAGTTGAGTGCTTTCTTCTTGGGTACCGCTGCTGCCAGAGTAGTGTCAGGTCCATCATGGAGCACTGCAAATCCACTTCTCCACAGTTCCAGATGAAGGGTTTCCTATCTACATGCCCTTTATTGTTGACACTCGTCTCCCAAATCCAAGGGAAGGAATAAGAATTGTGTGCCCAAGGAACTGTCTCGCATCAGGAGCCCTGTGGGTTTGAATGGCAAAGCTGAGATCTGAGGGAGGGTGAATTGCTGATGGTACATGTGTTCAGGTCCTTCACAGCAAATTCAAATGCTCTGCATCCACTTAGGACCCTCGGAATTCATGTGGGTTTAGGTCACCATTCACCAGAGATCCTCTCTCAAAATACCAATGGGGATCTTAGTTGAAGATCCTTTCTTTGTTGAAGCCGAAGCCAAAACTCCTCTTAGGTAGGACTAAGATTTCCCATCCTGCAAAAGCCTATGCTTGACCTCTGCCTTTGAGCAATCAGGAGGTGAGGAAAGCTGGTCCAGAGTGAACCAGAGAAGCTGTAGGTGAAGGCTGTTAGCAGAGGCACTCAGGAGACAGCGTTCTCCTCTTTCCCATAAAAGCCATCTGGCTTTCAGTTGCCAAACCAGTGCCAAGCCCCAGTGACCTTTCAGACTCATCACTGCACTTAGAAGATTTACAGTGGAAAAAAGCTACTTCTTGTGAGGAAACTCTTGCTCCTTCCTCCCAGGAGAGCATCTAGCTGCAATGACTCATGAGTTCATCATCCTGGCTTCCCGTAACTGTCCGACAGTGGCTACGACGCACAGGCTTGGGGAGATTCCGTGCTTGCTTGCCTCTGAGATAGGGTGATGTAAGCTCCTGCTCTGGCTTCTCCTGGCTTTCCAGATTGTCCAAAGTTCAAAGCTTTAGTCTCATCACTCCGTCACCCATCAGGCCGGCCCTGGCTCAAGCACCGCCTTATGTCTCCTGTTGTGATGACATTTGTGAAGGGCTTTGGAATGACAGAGGTCCCAGAGTCCCAAAGGAAATGAAGGTGAAGTTCACTGGCGGTCAGGACCCCTTTCCAGAAGATCTGCCTAAGTCACTGTCTGCCTGTTTTCAGGCAGAGCTGCAAACCACATTTAGCATTTGCACTGGAGCTGCCATGAAGATTTTCATTTCAAGTTGGCAAGTTGTTCTCTACAAGGTACTGGTACCCTGCGGGGTAACCCTTGGAGAAGGAATTCTATTACGCTGGGATAAATGGAAAAAGAAATACACTGGAGTCAGTGGGGAGACTGAGGTTTCTCAAGTCAAAGAGGAGATGAAAAATGAACCGGAGAGATGGGTCCAAGCCCTGAAGTGTCATTCCATTCAGGTTTCAAACACCTCAGAAATCCCTAAGTGGATTTGTATGGAGCCTCATGAAAAAGTTCAAGGTTTCTCAGAAAACTGGGGGGCTGGGTTTGGATTTTGAAGTTTGCTCCCTCCACCAGATTTAGATCTGGGACATTCTTCAGGCCTGTCTCCAATTATAGAGCTGTGAACGGATAGGTCTGTTGAGGGAGCTGCGTTGGCTGGTCTGCATGAGCCACTGCTTTCCTTCAAATAGATCAAGACACTCAACAAGAGTCTTGTGCCGGGGATCATGAGAGCAGCACCAAGGCATTTGACATGAGGTGATTTGGATGTTAGTGGTTTTCATTTGTGGAACTCTTTGCGTCCTCCTCTTTCAAAATTCACAACCATTCCTCTGAATCCAAACCACATGGATGTTGGGTTGGTTTTTTTTTCCAAATGTCAGGTAGATGCAGTCAGATTTCCTCCAGCTGCCAAGTGCAAGGTGAGATCCCAACGAGTATGTGGCAGGCTTTTGTGGAAAAGGGCTCCATCATCTCCAGAGCTCCCAAGCAAAACTTAGCTACCCATCAATTCCCACAGCAGGCAAAAGGGTCTCAAACCAAAAGCCTTGATGTAAATCTAAACCACAATGTTCACTGGGGTAAAAACTGTCCTGTTACACAAAGCAGCCTGGCTCAGAAAAGCGTAGGAAAGCCAAATCTGAAGTCAGCCTTAATGAAAACTTGCTGTGCTGTTGGATTGCTTCTTGGCCTTTCCCTCCATCTCTCTCCCTTGAACTTCTCCAGCGTGCAACCTCTGCTGGGGTACTTGCAAGCTATAATCCTCCCTGTGATATTTCCAGGAGACCGGGTGGCTATGAGGAGAAGACAATTCTCTGCCTTGGGTTCGTTCTTCTTCTCTTAGCCTTTGGGGGATGCCAGCAGTATCAGGAGGCTGTGAGCATGTGGGATGAGGAAAGTTGTCTATAATATGCCTGAATTCATCTTCTTACTCCTTCACAAGGCGAGCACACAGCCCAGGCTACTTAGAACGGATGAACAGGCGTTGTGGAATATATGTTTTTTCCCCTGTGGGATGGGCAGCTGCCAGGCAGAGCTCCATTCTGCAGGAGCAAGGACCCATCTATGCCCTTTTTATTCCCACCATTTTCAGAGGGTTTCCATTTAGGCTTTCAAGTGAATGGATGCGCTCCCAGAAGCTCACACGCCGAGCTAGCTTCACAAGGAGCACTTCTCTGGGGATAGGACGCTCTGGTTTCAGGCTGGGTTGCCAGTGGTTTAGCCTTGTTTATTTGTCAGCGGGAGCTCAAGGTTGCGATCGCAGGCAGGCAAAAAGAGACCTGAGAAGGCATAAAAAAATGTGGACCAACATCTCCCTTGCCCTCATATCAGGTTTGAGGCTCCGATCTGATGGCTGCCCCAGATTTCCAGCTGTTGCAGGGTCATACCGCTGCCTCTGCCATCGATAGTGGCCCAAGGAGCCCAGCTAGGGACCGATGTACTGGGAGTCAGGGAGGTGTTTGCAGGAGGTGGTGATTATCTCCAGTTACTTATCCCAGCAGAAGTTTTGAGGCCTGTGGGCTGGAACAGAACAGTGCTTTGCTTTCCCATCAAATCTCTTCTTGATTTATTATGCGCCTGTTCAGCAAGGAGGAACGCCAGCGCTGCAAGGATTGCGTTATCTGGGTTGTGCTGTTAATGAGGCCATTGTGTTGATTAAGCTTCAGCCTCTAACATTATCCTGGAGAGGTCCCTCTCTCCCCCTGCAGTGACTGACGCTTCTCCCTGAACAGCCAGACCGGAGAAAGTCCTCAAGATTCGTTGTTTGGGATTAAAATCAAGAGCACTCGAGGTGGAGCGTGGCTGGTGGCAGATGCGTGCGAGAGATTGCACAACTCCTCGGACGGAGCTGCCCGATTCAAACCAGCTACAGATGAGCAGAGAGGGAGTGGATGCAGGAGGAGCGCTCATTAGGGATAATAAATAATTAGGCGTGAAGTGCCTAGGGATGGCTTGAGTCAAGGGATGCAGAGGGAGGGGAAGAAGGAAAGGAGGAGGGATGGCGTTTAGTAGGAGTTAAAGTTGCAGGTTGTACCACTCTGTACGAAGCTGGCAACGCTGGCATAAAGAAAACAGGTGACTTGGGAAATGGTTTGATTTCCTTTCCTTCCCCTCCAGCTTTTTCCCCAGCGGCGATGATCTGCCAATTCAGCTCTGAGTAAAAGTGACACATCTGGCAGTTCTACCCAGGAACTCCAGCCCAGATCTCTCTGCTTTGCTAACAACTCGCTATTTTGTCATATTCTGGGCCACCCGTGAACCTCAGAGAAGTTAGAAATGCCAGCAGATCTGCCTATCTTGCTGCACCAGCAGGATCTGGCAGCGCTGAAGGTGGTCACGAGCTGCAGCTTGTGATGGTCCTGCCATTTCCAGCTGACCGGCATGTGCAGTGCTGGATCCTTGCTGGCAGTCGTAACCTCTGTGATGTGTAAGATCACGATGTTGAAGGTGGCTTCTGTGATCGATAGAGGCAGGCTTGGCAGGGATCAGGTTTGCTTGGCTTTTAGCGGCTCTTGGGAGTGCGTGGTGGGGTGGCAGAAGGGTGCGATCTGCGTTAGCATCTCTGCAGATGCTCATTGCAGCTGCCTGGGAATTTTCCCTTCAATTCCCTCTGCTGCAAGCGTGGCAAGAGCGACTAAGCTGTCCGGGAAGGCCCTGCCTGGGACATCCCAGCATCCCATCATGTATCCCAACAGCAGCTTTCTCCCTGCAGGAAGCGTGGTTTCATCTCTCAAGGGGACAGGGCAGGACAGGCTGTCTTCTAACAGGGAGTTTCAGACCTGGCATGTCAACCTCTGGATTCCAGCTGTGACCTGTCTTTGGCTGCCCTGGAGAAGAATTTAATCTGACTCACTTCACACTATGAATTTTGGTGATGATTGTGCAAACTGTCCAGAAATGTGTCTCTTATTCACGTGGGTGCACATGGGCATGTACTTAGAGGAGAAATCACCATGTTAGTCCCATAATGTGGTTTGCAGAAGTCTCCTAAACTGTCCATATTGCATTCAAAGTATTTCCACTTGGTTGGTTGATGGCACCAGCTTCAGGGGGTGGTGAAGTCAAGAAGGGAGCGCATTTGCTGCCCAGGTTTTGTGCTGGCTAGGGGTGGGCATAAGGGAGCCAAGCTGAGGGTGACTGTTTGGGCCTGAGGATGGGTCACCAACTTGTGCTGAAGCTGTAAGTGGGTCACTTGCTCTACCTGAACCCACCAGCTTGGAAACCCTCCTCAAACTTCTTCTCTTTGAAAGAACCAGATGTTGAACCCAGGCTGAGATTCACAGGGCAAAAGAAATGTGCTGTAAGCAAAAGTTTGCTCAACATCAGCACTGTGAGACGTAGAAATGCAGGCGAGGAAAGCAAACCTACACCTCGTGGAGGGGTAATACTCAGGAGAAAGATGTGAACAGTATTTGGTTTTCAGACGGCTGCTGCTTAAATCAGCTGGAGCAGATGCCTTCAGCATCCAGGAAGGGAACCCACTGCTTCATGAGGCTTCTTCCATCTGAGCCTCTGTCAGCTGCAAGTGGAAGGAGAAAATCGAGTGGAAGAAGTTCAGGTGCTGGCAGCATGTCCTCTGCTTGCAGATGTCCAGCTGACATCTGCAGCTAAATCCCATCCTCCTAAAAATCAGCACCACCACCCCTCCCAAACAGAGCAGAACCCCAAAATACCTTCTCATCTGAAATGTCCCAGTGCCCAAACTATTTTTCTTGCCTGCGCTCACCAGTGGACAACTACAGGAATCAAAGAGGTCTGTCGTTTTTCAGATTATTTTGGGTTTTGTTGTTTTGTTTGTTTCTTTGTTTCTAAAAACTCTCAAGTCCCAAAGCAACTTGTGCTTTGGGAATTGCTGGAGGAGGTGATGGCTTATTGCAGTCCCTTGGAGGGACTCTTCTTTAAGTGGAAAGAGAAGTGTGGTGATTTGGTCCTGTGCCAACCAGGAAATACCAAAAAGCTGAAGATGGACCCGTTACAAACAGGCTAACCAGCCTCAGATGTCCCTTCACTATTGGAATATGGAAGGTAATAGAGAGCACATGGGTCCAGTAAATAATGAGATTATTAACAAATACGCAGAAATAAAGCCATTTGGCTGCCTCGGTGAAATGCTGAAGCCACTGGTCTCAGCTGAAATCTCTTAATTGCCCCCTCTTGCCCTGTAACGGGTCTTTATCCAACAGTCTGTCAAGACCTGAGGTTCTGTGTTGGGCTTTGTACCCTGTGTGAGCCACAGTTTAATCCTACACTTCCCTCCTGCAGAAGGGCTGGAGGAGAGGCTGGGGCAGAGTGGAGATGCAGATGCTCTGGGGCATGAGATGTTGGGAGGAGAAAGGATGCTGTGGGAAAAAGTACAAAGTGGGAGAGACAAGTGGCAATCGAAGGAAGCAGGGCAGAGGTGCTAGCTGCACTTGCCTCATCTCACCCTGTCCTGGTGCTGCCACTTCACTGCTTGAGCCTAAAAGCCTGGGGCGGAAGGAAGGAAGTCAGAGTTGGAAGGACCCTCAGGAAAACTCACATCCCTCAAAGCAGGGAGCCTGGATCTGGGTTTTCAATCCCTTCCTTGGCATCCCCACAAGCACCTAACCCACTTGAGGAGGCTGCTGCCGGGAGCTGCAGGTGCTCACATGGATTGGGAAGCCATCAGGTGGTTTGTCTCCGTGCCAAAAGATGGCTCGAGGAGCCTCACTCTAGGCATCCAGCCTTGAAAATGCTGGCCTAGTTTTTCATTCCTGTGTCTGAGCTTCCTTTCCTGCAGCTGGGACCAGGGTGAGGGCAGACATCAATGCAGCCCATATACGTGCAGATGTTTTCCCTTTAGGGGAAGGAGGAGGGAGAACCGTGTCCAAAGCAAAGTGCCTTCACAGCCGTGAGGACAGGGAAAGGTGTCTTATCGTATTGCTTGGGACAGAGACGGTGTTGGGTGGGAAGGATGGTGCTGGCACGGTGTTCTGGAGATGTTAGGGGGTGGGGGATGCCAGGCTTACCCCAGAGCATGGTGTTGAGACCATAGGGGAGTCCTGCAGCCTCCTGCACTTCAGGGAGGTCCACCCTCGAGCCTGAGTCACAGGCAGTGCTCCTGGGCTTTGAGCACGGAGCAGGAGCACTGAATCCCCTGAGCCTGGAAGGGAGCAATAGATGGTCTTCAGCCCTTTCATTGTGGTGCTTCAGCATCACTGTTTGACCTCGAGCATTTGAGCTGGGAAGTTTTAAGCCATTTTTAGCTGCCTGGCTGCAAAGGGGAAGGGAGGGAGGAGGGAGAGAGAAATACCATGCGGTTAGTATTACAACCCCGACACAATAGGAACTTTTATTAGCAATTTTCCATTGTGTTGCAAATGGCAAAGATCACGGTTATATTTGCATGTTTCAGACCATCCTGGAGAATTAGCTTTCCTCTGCAATTGGGTAACAGTTTTCACATTGCATTAGGTTCAGCGTTCAGAGTGAGATACCAAATGCTGCAGCTGGAGAGCACCGATTCTCCTGTCACTGAAGGAAACCTTCATTCCTTACCTGGTGGTTCAACCTAGGAACAATCAGGTTGGGAGAAGCTTGGATCTCTTTGTGGGATAGAGAAAAGAGGAGGTGACAGGTGGGCAGGACCTTTGCTCCAAGGGTATTGATTGCACTTCTCAGGCCAATAAAAATGCTTGTGTTGCTGGCTGGAATAACAATCAGGACGTTTCTTTGCTCTGGGATAAGTCAGGATTTGACTAGAATTTATGCTTGGCTCTGCTGAGGACATGCAGCTATTGACAGCCTGAAAGAAATTAGGCTAAGAAAACAAAACAGCAACAACTGGGAATCGTTGCAGCTTTCAGTCTGCGGTGTTGCTTCCAGGACCATAGGATCCAGGCGTTTTGACTCGAGGCCACGGCCCCGTTGGTTGGTTATTTTTTATTCTCTTTGAGATTTCGCCCAGCTCTTTCCGCGGGGGAGTTCGGTTCTGCGGTCTGGATGAAGCTGCCATGCGCGTCTTCCTCGTTGTGGGACCTGGACTACGGTCACCAAACCACTGGCTGATGGCAGGGTGGAGGCCCCGAGAGCTCTGCCTCTTCTTGTCTTCCCCTGCGTGGCCAGATAGGGGTTAGGCACGACCGTAGCACCGATGGCAAAAGTCACTGCAGCACTGTTCCCTCCTCTTGTAGCTCTTCACAAGCTCTCCAGTCTCTGTGCAATGCCACCATAATGGGAATCCCCAGTCAAAGTGTCCTGCAAAAGGTGGGAAGCTGTTGCTGGTGAAGGCAGCTCCGCTGAGCCTTGGTGCTTCTCCCCAAGAGTGACAAATGGATGAGAATTTTTTGGTGTGCTTGTTAGAAACCAGCAAGTTAACTCAGTTATCCTGAGAAATATTGTTAAACTGATGTTGGTCCCAGCCTTAGGGCTATTTTCTCTTCTTCCCCCAACAGACCTCCTCTCATTTTTTGAGACTACTCTTGAGTCACTTCAGGGTTGTGCCAAACACTGGAAATGAATCCCAGGGAGCTGCAGACAGGGGTTTCATCCCTAGGTTGAAGACGTGGCACATCAGGACGTGGTTTAGCAGTCACAGTAATGTTGGGTAGATGGTTGGACTTGATGATCTTGGAGATCTTTTCCAACCTTAATGATTCAGTGAACTTCACACCAGGGCTTTATGAAGGAGCTTGAGCTATAGGGTGAGTTTCATTGGGTTTGATGCAATACTAGACCAGGCGCCGTATGAACAAGGTACCCTCCCTGCGTTCCACTTTGTTAGTCCCAAACTCCCTTTCTGATGCATAAGCCCAAGGGATAAAACATATGTGGGCAGTACAGCATGAAGGTCAGGATGACGTTAGGGTTGCAGAGCGTCTGTTTGTCCGTTCTGCTCACAGAAAAGGCCTTCATATTTTGTTACCATCTGGACAGCAAATGTGCCCTCCTACGGGAACTCAGTTTTGACCTTTGCTCGTTTTGTTTAAGAATGAATGTAAGGCAAACGTGTAACATTTGCACCAGGGATCTCCTGTCAGCACCTCAGATAGGTCAGGAGAGCTGACTTGGCTGTCTTGCTTGGGTCATGTATTTATGATACTTGTATAGAAAGGCATCTATTTGAGTTTATTCTTTGTACTTGGCTGAAGCTGGGGAAGACAGAACCTCTATTTGAAGCGAGGGTATTCCTAATGTTACCATTTTAGATCTGTGATTATTAGTTTTAATGTGAACACCAAGACCTACCATATGCTGAGAGCTTCACACAATGGGCTCCTTCACGGCGGCGGCACGGTCTTCATCAGGAGGCCGACGTATCTGCCGCAGGTCCTTTGACTCATGGCACCATTTGCATGGACCATGACCATCGGTTAATTGCATCTCCTGCAGACCGTGAACAAGTTGTTTCTTGTTTCATCGGTTGTTAGCACGGAGGGATTGTGTTGTTTGGTGATCTCCCATAAATGGGCTGTTCAGTAGGTGGGCTGGTGACTGTCAGTCTCATTGAATTCAAGCGTGATGGAGCAAGCTAGGATGGGTCCCTCTCCATAGCCATTGGCTAACCAGAGCTGGAGCATCACTGAGACCCTGTAAGTCTTTCTTCTTTCCATTTAGAAAGTCCTAATGTCCAGCAAAAACCCAGCATAACCTGTAAGCAAAGACTTGGTGCTTTTATTTTGGAGGGGGAAGGAAAAGTCAGTCTTCTATTTATAAAGTGACCTGGTAGCTTGCCACCAAAACAGACTGTGGCAGCAGAGTTGAGTGCTCTACCTCAAAGTGGAACAGGCTTAGTTGGTTAAACATCTCTTGAAGGTTGGAGTTGTTGCTGGGGCTGCGCTCACCCAGATTTGTATGAGCTCATGGCAGCCCCAACTCCATCCATCGTCCTTCAGCTCCCTGCAGCATCCCCACAAGAGGCTGCTGCTCACTTTGTAGTGTTCAAATGGGTCTTGCCAAGATGAAAGTGGAAAATAAACCCCTGCAGCTCAGGCCTGAGCTGCTGGGATTATGAAGATTGATCAAATAGCACAGTCGAATGTATTTATTAAATAAACAAGTGGTTTATCTCTCGCCTTGCACTGTGGGGCCGATGCTGAGCTGCCTTTTGCTGGCTTTGCATGGATCTCACAGCACGGACCCTAGCACAGGCTGAATTGAGCCTTTGCTTTGAACCCTTGAGCTAGACCAGCCAGTTTCACTTTTTTTGGGGGGGCTGCTGCACTGTTTCATTTGCCCATTTTCTTACGCCGGCTGAAAAGCTGCCCAGCGTGGGTTCTTCCAGACAGGCCTGGGGGTGCTTCCATTTCTGCCAAGAAAATTGGGCTTCAACAGTCAAAACAAAACAAAACAGCTTCATCCTTCCATCCCGTGTCCCTCTCAGTAAATGAAAAAGCATGTGTCGTCCTTTTTCTGTTTGTAACGTGATTATTGGTTGAAAATGCAAAGCCCGGTCTGCGTCCCACCAGCTTTAGCACTGTCCCTTTAAAATCAGCTTTTGGCAGCAGGTCCGGTGGCTGCGGCTCCTGTCCCAAGCAGATGGCTTTAGTTAGTCCAGATCTGGTGGCAGGTCTCTGGGATGCCAAATCTCTGCCTTGTTCGCTCCCTTCTTCTGTCGTTAATAAAGCCATTGAGAGACTCTTTCATAAATAAACAAAACAAATAAAATAAAATAAATTAAAAAAAAAAAAGAGCATTTTTTTAACAGACAGTGGGATGGAAAATGACTCATAGGAAAACAGGGTATAAAGTACACTCTAGTATTAGGTATTACATGTGTCGAGTTTCTGTTTGGGGTCCAAGAATGCTGTGGTTTTTTTTCTTTAAGGATTATGCCATTGTGGAATAATGTCATTGTGGAGGATTTGGTCAAGATGAGCTGATTGAGTCTGGTGGTTACTTACAAATATATAACTCTGTATTTTTCAGTGTTTGGAAAATCTGTGACAAGCAGTTTTTGGGGGAGGCTACAGGCAATTATTGCCATCATTGTTTCCAGCCCTGCCAAATGACATGAAAACTGTTGGAGTCACAGTTCCCCCTTTTTCCTTTCCTTTCCTTTCCTTTCCTTTCCTTTCCTTTCCTTTCCTTTCCTTTCCTTTCCTTTCCTTTCCT
>JANIJG010010143.1:0-11864 GCA_024611175.1 Megaceryle torquata | reverse complement strand
GCACTGACATCCTCATCTAGATTAGGTTGCTTAGAGCCTCATCAAGTCTGACCTTGAATGTCTCCAGGGATGAGGCCTCCACCACCTCCCTGGGCAACCTGTTCCAGTGCTCCACTACCCTCATAGTAAAGAACTTCCTGCTAATGTCCAATCTATATCTACCCTTCTCTAGTTTAAAACCATTGCCCCTCATCCTATCCCTACATGCCCTTGTAAACAGTCCCTCCCCAGCTTTCTCATAGCCCCCCTTCAGTTAGGGGAAGGCTGCTAGAAGGTCTCCTTGGAGCATTCTCTTCTACAGACTGAAAGCTTTGCTGTCATGCATGGGACACTGTAGTGACTTAATGATTTTCCCATCTAAACCATAAGGTTAACCGAAGGAATCATGAAGCTGTAAGACTCAACCGTGTGATAATATAATTTGCTTCAGAGGTTTTTAAGGTAGTAAAAGAAATGACCAGCACTGCTTTTTTAATTTCTCAGAGATGTGCCCTAGATTTAGAGTGAGAGAGAAAACACAAGCATGCAGATTTTGACCATCTTCTAACTGCAGCAGGAAGCCCTGTGGAGGTTCATCTGATTCTGAGGACTGGACCATGGTCTGAAATACATGACAGAGTCCTGTTGTGGGGTCAGTCTCCCGAGCTATGCCAAAAAAAGAATGAGTTTCTAGACATACTCAGCTACAGTCTCACATGAAACAGTCCAGTTTTACATTTTTACTTACAGCTGGGTGTGTGGACAGAAGCACTGTTACCAAACCAGGAACATCCATGCAGGTAGATGAAGCACGTTCTGGCATTCATCGGAGTAGCAAGACTCTCTCTGGACCTTTTGTTTCCTTAAAAGAAGTCATTACATTTCAAGGAAGCACAATTTAATCTCTCTGAGAAGGGGAAAGTTCTCGACTTGTCAGCATGGTTAATTTTTTTGGTGGCACTGAGCAGGCTGACATTCATGGCTGTGGTAAAATACAATTTTGAGTAGTGGCATAGGAATAAGAAACCTGTCTGTGAAGAAATCAATTTGAATTTCCACAAGTCAGAAAAGATACAGGGAAAGGAAATATATGCCTATCAGTGTAGTGATGGTAGAGTCCATTTTACCAAACTCCTTAGTAGATCTATCCATGTTAACCTAAACCATCAGACTGTATAAATTAATTTGAAATAAACATCTTTGGATTTAATGTAAATTTACAGAAGCAAGACAGAGCATTTAGAGTGAACAGAGTTGTTTTCTTTTTCTCAGCACACTAATGGCTTTGCATGTTGTTTTTGTCAGTTTTCTGCTGTAGCTCTCACTGAGTTGTAATTACCAGAACATTTTACTCTTCCATTTTGAATGTGGGTTTTGAGCATTGTTTTTATTACTGCTGTTGACCAGATCTGTCCCTGGTGAATGAAAGGCTGGTGAAAAACTTAAGGGGTGGAGTCACAGTGAGTGTGACTGTACCTGAACCTATGTAAATGTTGAAGGGCACAGTCAAGGCTTTATGGCTGTGCAACTCCATAATTCATTGCAAATGCAGGCATGAGAAGAACTGCTGCTGTGCCTCAGCTCCTCACCATTGACTAGCAATAATGGGTCTTGGTTTACCTGCTTAGGATATATGCACTAGAAGAGCATTTGTATCCTAAGTCATGGGGGCACATCTGATAGTGATTGCTTGCTTTTCTGCAGCCTTCTTCCTCCAAGCTGTCTGCCTGCCTTTGTTGAACATATTTACTACATCTGTGTTTTCTCCTGCAAAAAGGTTTTATTAAAAAATGAAGAAACCCTTTGTTTTTTTCTACCAGGTAAATTTGTTCTTTTTCTTTCCTAACTGTTTGAAAATTAATAACAAGAAGAAATGGTGTAATACTAATGTTAGCTTGAATAGATGCAAAGAGGAAGCTGCCTTAGGGTGAAGAATAATATTTTGATGTGAATGCGGTTAATTCTTGTTCATTTAGTTTTAGTAGTTTGCTAACACAGGATTCCCAAAATTGGCTGTAGAGAAAACTGATGCAATGAACAAATGCTCATTATGCCTTGATGTTCTGGTTGTGTACTGTGGTTTATAGGGGTAAATCAGATAATCCATTTCTTTAGAAGCTAATCAGAGCAAATACTTGATACAAATCAATTTCAGTAGCCACAAGCTTCATCATGATGGGCAGTTATAGAATATTTATAAACTTTTTGGATTGTGCATTGGCTGACTGGCATCATGGGAAATATGTAGTTCTATCAGTGTACCAATACATCATCATTCCTAATTTTTTCTGAATCACATTACAGATCGTTTGATCGAGATAGCATCCTTTTTTAAATTAGAAAAACAATATGCTTTAATATTGAGAACATGATTTTGCAGGGCTAAAGGTAGACCAGTCCTTGGATGAACATGCTGGGTGGCAAAACCAATCCTAATTTGCAGCAACCGACTTGAACCTGTGCCCAGATTTTTACCCATCAGTATGTCTATCATGACAGTAATTTTACTTGAACTGGATTTTATTTCTGAGAAAGCTACACTGAAGCTATCAAATATTAATTCATGGATTCTCCCCATCTACCTTTTAGTTAAAACAGCTTTTCTGCCCTTTGAATAGAGTAATTTTAAGTCATTATGCAATTTAAAATGCTTTAAGAATTGTATTAAGATAACATTCTTTGTTTGGAAGTTTATGAAAATGATCATTAAATCACACTGCTTTGTGCCAAAAACATGGTTTTCTTTTTATCTTCACTGGTTATTAGTTGAAAATAACAGTTATTTTCCAACCGTAGTATGCTCTGTGCTTCATTTTGGGAGAATTTAATTGTTGTCTATCCAGCTGATACTATCATTATCAAAACTTCAGAGACTTTTTTTTTTTTTTTTTAAATTCTTCAAAGGGATAGCAGTTACTGTACAACTAGTAGCAGTTGTAGGGTAAAACAAGCACAATATTGTCAGTAGAAGCATCACACAACTGTGTTGCCTTTTGTTTTGTTTTACCTGGTGTAAAAAACCCATGAGGCATTACTTTGGGAGGGGAGAGATTAGTAGGAAATGGATGAGGACACAATCTGTTAAGAGTGTTTGCTACCTGCAAGGTCCCAAAAAGGTCATACACTGAAAGGAATAAAGCACATCCCTGTGATTCTTCTATAAAATGATAGCTTGCTGTTTACCATTTTGGCTTCTTGGAGTGCCCACATTTTCTGAGATAGCCAGTGTTGACTCTGTATGTTCCTTGAAGAAAGCAACAAAACAGAATAAGGGAGAAAATGCAATTGTGGGGTTTTGTTCTTTTTTTTTGGTTCTTTTTTTGGTTTTGTTTTTCTGTGACTGCTATCATAAAGTAACATAATTGAAGTTTTTTGGTTTTGGTTTTTTGGGTTTTTTTTAATATCATCCCTTTTTGCTTTGTTTCCAAGGGAAATAATACCATAATAGTCAAGGCAAAATTAGAATTTTCTGAAATTATTGTTTTACTGAAAAGGGAGGTTAGTGAGTAGAATAATGTAATTATCTTTACCCTTCTGAAAGAGAAAGAATGAAGAAATGAACATTTATATTTTTGTGCTAATGCTATTAAATCTTCTGTTAACTGCTAAGTGATTCCTTTTAGGATTGCCTTTATATTATTTTCTTTTACCATATTTGCTTCTTTGTTCTTTGTGCAAGGTACTTTGTTTGCTAGTATTAGTAGAAAGAAGTAAATTGAGTAATTATCTTTCTGCTTTAAAACAGAAATATGAGGACTAGTACTTAAAGTAAGCGTGCAAGATTCCACAGCTCACCAGTTATGCAGGAACAGCATGTAATAAGTAGTTGGCATTGAGCTATTGTAAATTAATGTGGGAGCTTATACATTGAAAGCTTTGAAGTACTGAGGATCTACAACTTAAAACCAAAGCCTGACTCTGGGTTGAATTTCTCTTTGAACATCAGTGATTGAGTGAACTAAGCAGCAAACTGTTTTCTTTCTGCGCAAAGCAAACCCAATAGTGCATATGCTCATTTTATTTGCTATGATTCATACAGATTCAGTCTTTGCTGTGGTTTTAATACTAAGCCTTTCCAAGTGAATGACTTGTTTGATTGTTCAAATTTTATTAATAAACTACCCTGTAATATCACAACCACATTTTGCTCTTAGAGTTTTAACTATATCTCATAAAATACAGGGGTTTTAATGATCTGTGTAATCATAAATATATCTAACTAACTTCTCTTTTACCTCCAGAATAACTTAGTACAAATGAAGCATGGAAAGAAAGCAAGGACTTCTGTATGCTGTTCTTTTACCTTCTTTTTATGGTTTCAGGATGGCTCTACCACATCATTATTGATCCGTAGCTACTATTAAACGGGCCTTTTTTTGTTAGAAAAATATTGAGATCTGTTATGTCTTACTGAGTCCCCACTACAGAAAAAGAAAACTTCTCCAGTAAGTGTTGATTTCACGTGTAACAAGTGCTGATCCATGACAGATGAGTTTTTTACTTCCACTTGAGTGTGAGAATCATATAAAGTCACTATTAATTAATTTTGTTCCTTTTTTATTTAAGAGCAGATGGTCAGTTTAAACAAACATATGGTTCTGAATGAGCCCTCATGTTGTAAAGAACAAAACATAAAAACTTAAATACTGTCTTGGGAAATACTTTAGCTCTAGTTTATGCAGTGAAATATTAAATGCAAGCTTTAGTTATTATCTTTTCCTTCTTCCTTTTTCCTTTCTCTAAATCAGTTCCAGGTCTAATGATTTCTTTCACTGAGGAAAGCAAGTTAGATAATTTTTTATTGGTAGTAATATACAAATTATTGCCTCAAGAACTGTTTATTAAAATGTACCTTCAAAGCCCTTGAGATTGATTTTGCTACTTCCTAACTTTATAAATGTACTTTTTAAAATTCGATCTCTCTAATTTGGATTGTGATCTAAGCATGCAGCTTCATTTGCAAACATCAAAAAGGGATCAGAACTCATCTGGAATTTCTTTTCCAAATGATGTAGATACAGATTTTTTTGCCAGCAGAATGCATGTGGTATTATCTATCATGTTGGAAGTTTACCTAACTGTGTTACTTTTATCTGGCTTCAGTTTGTTCTAATGTATTTAGAACATCTAAATACAATATCTAATTATTTAGATATTGCTCTTTTATAAGTAATTTTTTTTCCGCAGATGTATTTGATTATTTTCTTCTTCAGTGGTATTATGAGTTACTTTTGGACTTCTTTTAGAGGGATCAATCACTGTCCTGAAGACTCCTTAGCCCAATTGTTTATAAACCTGAGCACCGAGAGAGCTTACTTAAACATGCTTTGGGGTTCCTGCTCAGAAGAGTTAACTCTTAGCTGACAGTATTATGTAATGTTGTGCAGGTGGACACTTCCAATATGCTAAAAACAAGGTTAAAAATTCATTCAAATAAATAAAATCTCATTCTGAAATTAAAATCTGATTACACTGTCACATAGGAAATCTGAGGAAAGTACTAGTAAATAACAGGTAATACTTCTCTGTAGTTACTATGCTTTATTACTATACCTCACATCTCTTGCATGTATAAAATGTTGTTTAAATTTAGATTAATATTTTGTAGATGTAACTATTTATTGAAAGAATAAGCTAACTTTTCAGTATTCCTAGTGGAGTGTGGTTTTCTACTCTTGCCCTTTTCCACTTCTTAGATATATTATGTGATGTTTGACTATTAACTGGAAATCTTTGTTTCTTTCTTAAATAGGGACAGTAATCTGCTTTTATTTGTCTGAATTATTGTGTCTTATGAAGTCTTCCTGAAGCGCCTGTGGATAGCAGTTTGCAATATCAGTGCTAAAAGTACTGTAAGATATAGTTGAAAAATGAATGTGCCACCATATGGCAGCCTGATAAGAAAAAGCTATAAAATTTGAGTTTATTTACATCAGAATCATATAATGGTATTACAATTTCTTGGATCTTCCAGTTTCCACTGTTGCATAGTTAACCCAGAGTGATAATTACAGCATAGCAAACTTTGAAATTATTTTTCCAGCAGGTCTATTTGCAAATTTTTCACTGATACATTAGTTAAAACCAGAGCACAGAGAGGGAGCATTTTCAGTGTTGTCCTGGTTTGGGTAAGAACCTTTCTCTTCCCCTTTGGGGAGGGAGGGGGCTTAACAGAGAGTGTCTGGTATAGGTCTCAGGGGCTGCCCTGACCCTAAACCCTGACAAATGTAAAACATAAACACTTAAAGCAAGTATTATCAAAAGCAGTGTAAAAAAAGGTCAAATAGTAAAAAGATGATTATGTAGTTTTTTCCGGTCTGTGCTTAGAACAGCAATGTTCATGTTTCAGATATGTTAAAGTTACAGGGTTTTGTCCATAAAAAAAGGAAAAAGGAACAAGATTTGATAATGTGTTTACTATCTCATTTCTTTTAAGTTTTGCTGTAGGAAAAGTAAATTTGAGGCCTCTTTAACTCAGGTAGTACAAATTAAGTACACATGCTCCTAAAAAAAATCAAAACTTAAAGGCCAACTTCATTAGCTGTGGTTTTTGCTTCTGTTTACGCAAATGTTCTTTTAAAAAGGACATTTATCCTTTTCCAGTTGACTGAATAGTTGCTATTTTCTACATTTTTTCTAATATTCATACTCTTCTAATAGGCTCATCAGAAGAAATAACCCAGGGATTATTTTTTCCTCCAGATATCATTCTGTACTGTAGATAGGAAAATAACCTGTGTCTGAAAATGAATTGCTACCTTTTTTTTTTTTTCTTGGTGGCTGGAGAGAGTAGGCTTTGCTGTTTGAATACAGTATCTTATGCTGGTAGTAGTGGTGACTGTATCAGTATCTTAAATTAGACTCAAATTCATGTCTTTCAGATATACACCAGTTCTACTTCACCTGCAGTTTTATTGGCTCAAGCCTGTAGTTATTAAAAAAAAATGTGATAGGAATTCAGTGTTGTAGCTTTGGTAGGAATCAGTTCCTTCTGCATGAAAATACATCCTGCATTTTTAATTTCATTAGAGGCAAAAATTGTGTGAATGATAATGTGGGAGATGATGTTGTGTATCATGTTGCATATTCACTTATTTCTACATTTCATGCACTGATGCTCTTTCTGCAGGCAGGGCTTTCAGCACATAATGCAGGATTTTCTCTGAGAACTGTCCTTTCCTTATGATTAGGATTACAGAATGTTTTCTACAATAGTAGCGTGGCTAAGCAGATCTTTGCAGAAAGATCTTTTTTGTGCAGGGGATGACACTGATGGTTTTTTATGATTATCTTTTCTCATCATTATGGAATTTCAATGTGATTACATTAGGAAGTTGGATATAGCTTAGACAATTATTTTGTGAAACAGTATTCCAACTTTGCATCAGAAGATTGAGTATGCTTGTAATGAATACTAAATATGAGTTAAAATTTCATTTAAATTCAGGAATACTTTGAAGTATTTCATTCATCTTATGAGGACCAGCTGAGTGAACTGGGGTTGTTTAACCTGGAGAAAAGGAGGTTGAGGTGAGACCTTATCATTGTGTACAGATACTTGAAAGGAGGTTGTAGTAAGGTGGATGTTGGTTTGTTCTCCTAAGCAACAAGTGATGGGGCAAGAGGAAATGTTGCTCTGGTGGGGTTTAAATTTGATATAAGGAAAAAATCTTTCACTGAAATGATTGTTGAGGGACCTTGACAGGCTTGGGAAATGGGCCAATGCAAACTGTATGAGGTTCAAGAAGTCAAAGTGCAAGGTTCTGCATCTGGGCCAATCCCAGGCACAATTACAGGCTGAGTACAGAATGGGTTGAGAGTAGCCCTGAAGAGAAGGACTTGGGGGTTTTGATTGACAAGAAGCTCAACATGAGCCAGCAGTGCACTCATGTGGCTCAGGAGGCCAACCGTATCCTAGGATGCATCGAGAGGAGCATGGCCAGCAGATCAAGAGAGGTATTCTTCCCCTTTACTCTGCTCTTGTGAGTCTCCACCTCAAATACTGTGTCCAGTTCTGGTGTCCCCACCATAAGAGGGACACAGCTCTGTTGGAACGAGTCCAGAGGAGGGCCACAAAGATGATCCAGGGGCTGGAGCACCTCTGTTACAAGGATAGGCTGAGGGATCTGGGATTGTTCAGCCTGCGGAAGAGAAGACTCCGGGGGTACCTTATAACTGCCTTCCAATACCTGGAGGGATCCTACAGGAACGCTGGAGAGGGACTCTTCAGAAGACTGTCCAGTGATAGGACGAGGGGAAATGGTTTTAAACTGAGACAAAAAAGGTTTAGATTGGATCTTAGGAAATTGCTTTTCAGTATGAGGGTGGTGAGACTCTGGAATAGATTGCCCAGAGGGGTTTGGATGCCCCCTCCCTGGAGATGTTCCAGCCAGGTTGGATGAGACCTTGAGCAAGCTAGTCTGGTTGAGAGGTGTCTCTGCCCATGGTGGGGAGGTTGGATTAGATGATCTCTAAGGTCCCTTCCAGCCTAAGCCATCCTATGATTGTCAAGCACTGGAAAAGGCTGTCCAGGTAAGTGGTGTGTTCATCATTCGTGGAGGTATGTGAAAGATGTGTAGATGTGGTGCTGAGTGACATGGTTTAGTGGCAACCTGGTAGTGATTGTTTAATGGTTGGGCTTGATGATCTCAAAGGTCTCTTCCAAGCAAAATGATTCAATTATTCTGCGATCACTGAAGTCTCAGTAGTAATGCTCCTAAATACTGAAATAACCATTTCTACTGTGAAAGTATTAGTTTTAATGATGACATGTTTTTCTCTCTCCATGTTGAGATAGAGCTGAAATTGCTTATTGGAGATACCTTAATTTGCTATCTTCAAACTGAAGGTATTCAATGGAATATAAAATTCCTGTAAATTAAGATTCAAGTAAAGAAGAAGAATGGGCTTTTGGATTTATGACATACTTGTAATGTTTTCTAGTTCCACTGCTAGTCCGAAATATTATGTACTTAATTTATTTTAAATGTGCTTACTTTTCCTAGTGCTTGTACTTGTGCCCATCTTTTGCTGAAAAAACATTAAAACTTTATGGAGAACATCCTGGAAATATCTGTACTTAGCTCCTGTTTGAGAATTGCATGGAACACTAACTGAAAAACAAAACACTGTAATTAAATAAATATATGTGTTCCAAAATAAGCCTTTTATTATTATTATTATTTTTAAACTTATAAGTAAATACTTTCTGGACCTAAATAATTTGAAGGTAATTGTGCCAAGTACTTCTCCATTATCTTAATATGTACTTTAGAAAGCAAATAGGGTCCCAAACTGATATATTTTCTTAGGTAGGAAAACAATTCATTTTAGCCTTAGGACATATAAATTTCACAATTCCCAGCTTTGTGTTTGAAATGAAAATGTGTTTTTTATAAAAACTTGGCATTCATTACCTAAGCAGGAAGCTCATATGCTTAACTTTGTTTTATTGTTAATACACAGTCTGAAAGCCATGTGTTGGCTTATGCTTTTTCTGAGGTAGCATCTTCTGTGACATGGTGCTATGTAACCTCTGAGCCCGATCTGGTATCTCTTACTTGGCAGGCATACAGAGGTCCTAATTTGCAGATTAAATTCTTAAATGCTAGCATAATGGCTGTCACAACAAAGAGTTTGCAGACCTGTGTTTGGGAGGAACTCCTGGCAATTCATAGTGCAGAGTTGCCAGACCTTTACTCTGCATGTGTATTATAGGTTATATTATTTATTTATTATATGTCTACTACAGGTTTCAATTTTTTCCCCTCACTCCAGTCATAGAGCAGCTTGGAAACTGAGTACATGAAAATAAAGTTTATTTCACTGGAAATTTTCACTGGTTATTATAATCAGGGTTTTGTTTGTTTGTTTGTTTTGTTTGATTGTTTTTGTTTTGTTTTGTTTGGAGTTTTTGTTTGGTTTTTGTGGTTTTTTGTTTGTTTGTTTGTTTGTTTGTTTGTGTTTTTGTTTGTTGGTTTGGTTTGGTTTGGTTTTTTTTCCCCTTTGGTAACTTCTTCAGTGTCAGCCTTTTAAATTCTTTCCCTTCGAGTTCTTGCCATCTGCATGTGTGCAGTCACCTCCCTGCACAGCTGTATCAGCAGGTTGCTGTAAAATGACACCTGAGAAGTCCAGTTCTTACAGCTAAAAGAAAGAAGAAAGGTAGCATGTGTGTTGCTTAGAAAGACAAGTTGACCTGAGCCCTGGCAATCTGTCTCTGAGATTAAATTGGTCATTACTTCCCATGCAAAATTACTAACACCCTATAAAGCTTGGGATGGCCATTTATTTAGGGTAGAGCTGCCTGTTACTGTCATGTTACTGACTGAGACACAAAGATTTCAAACCTCTCTTCTTGTTTTGAAATTGTTTACATGCTGAAACTCCAAATAGGCAAGTTAAAGCAAGTTCTGACAGATTTAGGAATATGTCTTCTATGTAATTCCAACAGGACCAGTGAAATTTAGGGGAATTTAGATGTTAGGTGAGAGCTTTTTTACCTCTGGGTGCATTTTTAAAATGAAACGAATCATTAAGTGGGTAATGTTTTTAAAGGGCAGCAGTTTCTCACAAAATTTTATTTTATTTTAACATAAAATACTCTGTTACTATACTCAGTGCAAAAGTATACTATTTATTACCTTTAAACTTAATGCATCAGAATTTTCATGAGATGTACTCATCTCTAAGAATGGAAACACAATAGTTTAAAATTTGAAGTTGTTTTATTTTGCACTATTGTGCCTTGGTTTTATTCTTGTTTATTATCAATGCAGTCTTCAACAATGTTTAATTTGGTAATGCCTCACACATTAAATCCTGCAGTTCTCATCAGCTAATCATTTTTAATACCTAGATCCCATAATAAGCCTTGGGAATGATAAACAAGGAATCTTTTTGGAATTGCATGTTACTTGAGCTTTTCTTTTGGCTATGTGGAGAAACAGCTGGTGCTCTGTGCAATGCATACTAAACAGAAGAACCTGCTTAGTACTTGCAGTCTTTTTATTGCAAATAAAGTATATAAAGTATTTCACACTTTTGAGTTTGTGGCTAAGGTAGAGGTACACACATTAAATACAACCCAGTATTTCTGGTGTGTAAAGGTTTGATAGAAGTGTGAAGATAATAGCAAGGGAATGGTGGTACAGTATTTCACAGATATGTTTCTAACCTTATTTCAGGTGTTTCTGAATTATGACCAGATGAGGTAGGAAGATTGTGTATTGATACTATTATCTCCTAACATAAAGAACATGTAGTAGTCTAATCACAGAGTTCTAATATTTTGCTGGTTTGGAACAGTTTCAGACATTGCATACCTCCTACTAACTTCTGAGGAAAGGAGAAAAAGTAAATAAATGTTGTCCTAACTGCATGATTTGTGTAGATACATACCCAGCATCTGGCTTCCACTATGGAGAGTATGCTTTGGATTTAGAGTGCAATCCCTAACTAGTATCTGTTTTACCTAGTAATTCACCTTTGCTAGGAGTAATTGCGTGGCTGTATGCTGGAATAAGGTACATATTTTTACCACTTTTTGCTTCTGCAACTCATCTGTTTTAAGAGTGTCTGTCTTCACATGTGCAATTCAGGGAGATATGAGGAGATTTTTTTTTCATGCTCTTGTATTACAAATATTTAATTCAAGAATTGTTCTTAAGTGTCAGAAAGACCTTTGGTAACAGCAGAAATATTCTCAGAAACTCCTGTGAAGGCTGCTTTGATTAGATGAAATAATTGTAATTCAGGTTACACAGAAGCTACAGAACCACCTGTCTTGCCAGCTGACGGGGTCAACAGAAGGGACACAGACACCAACAAAAAGTATAGGCTTATTTACTATCTATTTCAAAATAATACAAAAAAAAAAATGTAATAAA
>JANIJG010010142.1:0-12882 GCA_024611175.1 Megaceryle torquata | reverse complement strand
TAATAAGGTTGTACGTGGGTTTTGGCAGCAAAAGCAACTTTAGTCTACGGGTTTAACAACCCACCCCCCCCCCCCCAGTATAGATGCTACTAATTAATATCTTAATAAAAAGATACATAATTTTGGCTATTAAATTATATTAATAAACATACATACTTTTTTTTTTTCTGTGCCAAAGCAGCTCAACAGCCAGTTCTGCTGAGCCTTTTGAAGAGCAGATGTCCCCAAGGAGAACAATTCCTGTCTGGGTTTGAGCAGGTGAGAAGCTTTAACACCTCAAGAGAGGGCAAAGTGTCTGCAAGCCTGTCGTGGACCAAGTGTGGTTGCTCCTTCTTCTCACGGGCAACCACCCAGAGAGAACCTGGGGCTGCTTAGAGTTCTTGGAGTCAAACCTAAAGGAAATGCTGCAGGAACAAGGCTGAGTTTCAGTGGTGGGTTCGCATCACCCATGAGCTATTGAATGGGAAGTGTTAACAGAAAGTCAGCCAAACAACGGGGAAAAGCCTGTGTGTGCCCGGGAGGAAAGCAGGGAGCCTGCTGTGGGTTGGAGATAGGAACAGGGATGAAGTTGGGGATGCAGAAGGGTATGGGGTTGGGGATCAGGATGGAGATGGGGCTGGGAATGGGCATGTGGATGGGGTTGGAGAGCCAGATGCAGGTGAAGCTGGGATTGGGAATGCAGATGGGGATGCAGCTGTAGATGGGTCCAGAGATGTGGTTGGGAATGGGGATGAAGATGGGGCTGAGTATGCAAATGGGGTTGGGATTGAATATTAGGGGTTTGATGGGACCAGAGGAAAAATTTCTTCCCCTTGAGGGTTGTCAAGGGCTGTCCCAGGCTGCCCAGGGCACTGGTGGAGTCCCCATGATCCCTGGAGGGGTTTCAAAGCTGTGGAGCTGTGGTGCTGAGGGACAGGGGTTAGTGGTGCCCTGGCAGTGCTGGGGGAACGGTTGGACCGGATGCTCTGAAACGTCTCCGCCAACCCGAACGACTCCTGGCCGCGAAGGAGCGGGGCTGTCCCCGGCGGGCGGTCCCCGGCAGCCGCCCCGCCCCGGATCCCCGGCCGGCGCTTCCTCTTCCCGGGTCGCGTGCCAGCCCAGCCCGCGCGCCCGGGGCCATGGCGGTGGCGACGGCGGCCGCTTGTCCGGGCGGGACGGGAGCGGGAGAGCAGCCGGGGGTGGCGGCGGGGCCCAGGTGAGGGGGGACCCGCCGCGGGGGAAGGGGGGAGGCGGGGAGAGGGTATGGGCGGCCCAGCTCTCCCGTCCCCAAATCCCGCCTGGCCCCGACCCTTCTGGCCCCAAATCCCGCCTGGCCCCATCCCTCCTTTAACAAACCCTGCCAGTTCTCAGTTCTCCTGTCCCCAAACCCTGCCACTCTCCAACCCTTTTGTTCCCCTCCCTGCCTGTCCCCAACCCTCATTTCAACAAACCGTACCTGTCCCCAAACCGTGCCTGTCCTACACCCTCCTGTCCTCACACCCTCCCTCTCCCCAGCCTCTGGCTGCCCCCAGCCCTCCTGTCCCCAACCCCTGCCTGTCCTCAACCTCTCTGCACAGCCCTTACTCAGCAAAGAGTGGCCCCTTTCCCTCCCTCACACTTCAGAGAGTGATGATTAAATCCTGGATGCAGGAAAATAATTACTGGGGAAAATAAACAATATGGGAAGAGGGGACAAAAAATGTCCCAAGCTGGGTGGGAGCCTTGCAGAAGACCTGTGCCAGCCCCATATGCAGCTCAGGAGGCTGCTGATGGCCCCTGGCCCCATCAGCATGTCCTTCTCAGATCCCTTTGGATGGGTGACCTCGCAGAGAAGCAGGTGGATTTAGGCTGGATTGCAGCTGCCTCCTGGGGTTGTGGTGGTGCTTGGGGTGCAGAACCTCCAATGGGATGGTGGAGCTTTGCTGTGTACTGCTCTTATGATATGGTGCCTTGTCTTTTCTCCTGTAGGTTTGTGTATGAGAACAAGAACATGTCATCTCCTAAAGTCTACGTCCTGCAGCCTTGGATCACCAACCTCTTGGTGAATTATGAGCGGCTGGACGCCAGTGAGAATCTCCTGGCTGGGCAGGTCCTGCGGGTAGGTACCAAGAGGGACTGTCCTCAAGTGCTCCAGCAGCATTCTTCATATGGTAACCATTCACTGTGGTTAAGAGTCCAGGCTCTCAGCCAGCCATGGTGGCCTGTCCTTGTTCATGGAAAACTCTGTAAATCACATTCCTTTTTTTTTTCCCCTCCTCAATCTCTTGACAGGTTTTGAGGGACTCAGCCCCTCCAGGCCAACCTGGGGACCTCCAAGATGCCATCCTGCAGGTGTCAGATGGATCCTACTACATCCGTGTGGTCATTACATCTGGAGCTCTGCAGGCGGAGGAAAAGTGGGTTCCCCCAGGACTTGGCTGTGACTGGGACAGTGGTTCTCCACAGCTGCTAGTGGGTCTCTGGCCTGGTCGTGTTAAGCTAAAGCAGTCACAGGGTGGGAAGTCTGTGTGAAAGAGCTGCTAAGAGGAGGAAACTGGAACTGGTGCTCTGGTTTTGTCTGGTCAGGATGGGTGGGGGTCGATGGCAGAAGCTGTGATGCCACCTAGATGTGGTGAGAAAGGTCTAGAGAACCCATGGGGCTTTGTGGAAGGAGCCAGAGCATTAACAATGGTAGCCTGGGCTGCTCCTTCAGCACTTTTCTCAGTTTCCCCACTTGGCCAGCCCTAGACTGGTGGGGTGTGGGTAGCAGAGCCAAGGATAAGCAGCAGGAATGAGCTGCAGGAACCAGAAGCCCTCGGTTCCTGATGCTCGTGCTGAGGCGTGTTCTACTTGCCCCGGCGTGGTTGTTGTAGCTGCTGGGGGAGCCCTGCTGTGTATCTGGGTGGTCCCGCTCTGTTCTTCACCTTGCCAAGACATTCCTGCTCTGCTCTTTTTCCAGCACCCACATGCAGCTCAGGTTTTCCAGCCTGATTTGCAGAATTATCGTCTTGCAGAAGTACACAGTGTGTTTCCGGGAGGAGGCCAGACTGGTGAGTGCTTTGATGACTGGAAGCAACTGGTTCCTTGACCTTGCCATGTTTCTTGTGGGCTTCCCTGCTTCAAGCTGCTCCTGGGAGCTGGAGGCAGATGATGGGCGGCCTTTCTTCTCTTTTCATCATCTGCAGCTCCTAGGAGGGTCTGTGGCAGTGGACCTGGGTGTCAGGGCAGGGGATGCCATGAGCCCTCCATGGAGGTGTGGTCTATCTCTCCCAGGGCCACCTGGCTGTTACCTCCTGCTGTGTGGACCACTGGTGGCAGAGCTGCCTGCTGTCCTCTTAGAGGGGTTCAGGAGTGTCCCCATGGCCTCAGACTGGCCCAGGCTGGTGCATGGCTCTTGAAGAGCTATCAGCTGCTGCAGGAGGGTACAAACCCTCCTTGAAGGGGGTTGTCACTTTGGTTGGAGGATTGGTGGCAGAACTGGGGGTTGCTTGCTGGCCCTAGGTTAGGTGGGAGCAGAGATGGGACTGCAGAGGTGCCTCATGGGCTCCATTTTCCCCACAGGAGGACTGCGAGTTCTACCTCATGGCCCACCAGTTCATCGTGCTGCCCATGGAGCGGCAGAGATTGGAGTCATCCGATGGGTACGGCCCGTGGGATGGGCTGGGGACTGATCCAGGGGGGGCTTCCTCATCCTCCTGAAGTGTTGATCCTGGGAGTCCTGGTGTGACCTGGTTGTGGTGAGGACTTTTTGAAAGAGGAATTGTCTCCATTGCAAGCTGTGCAACTGGCTTCTCTTTCATTGCAGGAACCAAGAGCCCTCTGTGCAGCAGAAGATAAAGGAGCTCTGGCTGTAAGTATGGGGATGGCCCTTGCTGAGGAACATGTCCAGACACCATGATGAGAGCACTCAGGCTCTGACTGGGATTGGAGCAGGCTGTCAAGGATGGGCACATGTTATGTGAGGAGGTTGACCTATGGGACTCCCTGCCCCAGGACCTGACAGAGCTCAGTAGACCATGGAAAATGAGGTCCTGGTGACATAGAGGGCTCTCCATGCCCCACTGCTTCCTCTGAGCTGTCAGAGCTGGGAGGAAACACCCATGGGGAACTTGTTCCTGCTAGCTATGGGCAGCACAGCCAGGTTAGTGAGCCCTGCACAGATCCTTCTTCATGGTTGGAGTCCCAACTCTGGAGATCCTTGGGGTCTCCATCAGTCCATCTCCAAGAACAAGGCTCCATGATGGGTATTCCTAGGATACCAAGTGGTGGCTGGATCCAGAGCCCAGTGGAGAGTCCACTACTTCCACAAGCTCCTTGTCCCAAGCCAGGGTGCTTGATCTGCATCAGAGCTGTGCAGGGCTGCTGGCCTGCACCTGCCCCAGCCCTAACCTGACTTTGTCTTCTCCTTGGTCATTGCAGGAGAAGTCTCACTGTGAGGAATGCACCCAGCTCAGGTAAAGTCTTGTGGGGGCCACGCGATGTTCTGGCTGCCTGGTGGTGCTCCCAGCTCTCCTCAGCTTGCTTCCTGTTAGGCAGAGGCAGCACAAACTTGAGCAGATCTCACAGGTCCTGCGAATCCCAGAGCAGGACAAGGTGGTGCTGACATCTAAAGCAGCGTGGGCTGTCGTACCCTGGTGCTCATGCTGCTGCCTCAGGACCCACGTAGAAAAAAGAAAGGGAGTTTCTAGAAGCAAATGCAGAATTTTGTGTATTTCCCTGGGTTTCAGTGCATGTGACTGTCAAGTAGCAGAGTAAAAAAATGTTTGCAAGTGAGCCTTGCCTGGATTAAGGTGTCTTCTCCACTGCCATCGATGTGTTCTTGCTCCAGAGCCATCCATCTCTCAGCTGATTGATGCCATAGGACAGAACCAGCTGGAGGTTTTGAAGGAAAACGCTGAGCAATGTCTGGATTTGCGGATGCACAAGGAGGTGCCAGCCACGGCGAAGGATGACGTTCCGGTCACGCAATGGGAGGCAGAGCGCAAGAAAGAGGTTAGTCTGGCTGCTGTGACCATCTGAGACAGGGCTGTGACAGCTCGTGGTGCTCTGGAGGGGTGGGAAGAGGAAGGGGAAGAGCAGTGGGCAGAGTGGGAGGTTTGCCAGGGACACAGATGTTGCTGGGCTGCCAGGTAGGGGTGGGACTGTCCAGCAAAAACCATGTAATGTGTCTGATTTCAGAAGGGTGAGGATGTCTTCATGGTCCCAGCAAACACCCTGGTGATCCCTCCTGAAGAGGAGTCCATTGCTTACGATGCTTCCAAGGCAGGTCAGTGTAGTGGCTTTGCAAGGCAGACGGGTGGGCAGTTCAGGGCCTGAACTAGTAAGGGTCACCCTGGCATCAGAAGACTTCCTTTGCTCCAGCTCTGCTGAGGTGCGAACCAGCAGTGCCCCTCTCATTGCAGACGCAAGCGAAGCCGTTCCTGGGAAGAGCAGTAATGGTGGGACGGTGACAGATGAACCAAGTGTGGCATCCCAATGCAGCCGTGAGTAGGGGGACATCCAGAACCCACACGGGCTCTTAGTAGTTTCCTCTGCACTTGACTCAGCACCTCTTCTCCTTGGATTAAGTGGGGAGGTATCGCATGGCCAGGTCTGTGGGAGACCAGGACTCCCAGCCCTGCCCTGAGCAGGCAGGGAATAATCCCATTCCTGGAGCCTTCTGAAACTGAGCAGCTTTGGTTCATTGCGCTGGGAGCACAAGTGGCTTTGTCCCGTTGATGCCATCCCAGAGCCTGTCGGGGTGTGTGCTCTTGGCTGGCTGTGGTTCAGCACCAGGATGGAGCTGTGACACTTCACTGGGCTTGGTGGCACCAAACTTCGCTGCAGAAGCTCCATGTAGAGGGGGAGCCCAAGGGAGTTGCTGTCCTGAGCAGCAGGGTATAGGTGGTCTTCCTCCCCGCTTCCTGCTGTCAGGGCAGTGTCTGCCTCTCCTCTGACTGCCACGGGAGCCGGCTAAGGCTGGGAGAGGAGTCTGGCTGGAGGACACCCCAGTCGTGGTTGGAGAGGACTCTGGGAGCTTCCCTTGATGCTGTCTCTGTCCAAGACCCCATGCACAGTTCTTCATAGCTGCTATGGGGTTGGGAGTGGGCAGCTGCTTGTTTGCCAAAATCAACCCTCTGACTTGATCATTGCAGCCACCGACTCAACAGTGTTATCAGAGAGCTCAGAGGGATCCCTGGACAACCCCTGGAACGGGCTCCCCCCAATATCTCTGGCCCTGAACTCTTCAGATGGTGAGTCATAGAGTCATGGTTGGAAAAGCATCATAGAATCATTTTAATTGGAAGAGACCTATAAGCTTATTCTTAACCCAGTGCTGCCAAGGCACCACTAAACCACCTCCCTCAGCACCACTTCTCCACAGCTTTGAAACCCCTCCAGGGATGGGGAATCCACCACTGCCCTGGGCAGCCTGGGACAACCCTTGACAGCCCAGCAGGGAAGAAATTGTTCCTCAGGTCCAACCTAAACCTCCCCTGGGGCAACTTGGGTCCCTATGCCCCAGGGCATCCAGCCTGCCTTTCAGACAACACCCCTCCTCTCATGTGGTGACCACACAGCTCTTCCTGGATGCTGACTTGCTTTCCCCTGCCCCAAAATCAGTCCTATGGCATTCTCATTGCCCTGTGCCTGCTTCATTCCAGCTCCAGTGCTCTCCTGCCCAACCCTGACATTGCTGGGGCAGGTCCCACGCCTGCCCAAAAGCCGACTGTGCATTTTCTCTTACCAGAGAAGACCTTTCAACCCAGCCTTTCGCCAAAGACCCAGCAAGATGTGGCTGCTGACAGCAACACCCCTGACCTGCTGGAACCATGCAGCCAGGATGCAGCCGAGGGCCTGCCGCCCAGGGAGCTGGTGCAGGCCTCCTCTCCCTCCCTGCTCCTCTTCTATGGTGATTCCAGTCCCATGGAGACAGGCACTGCCCAGGCAACCTCAGCCTTGGAGGCAGCCAGCGACGCCTCAAGCCCTGCTCAAGCCCCACAGGTACCAGGGAGCTCCCAGGCCGCCCTGCTGGCCCTTTCTCCGACATTTCCCGTCTTGCCCAGCAGCTGCTTGAAATTCCCGCCCAAAGGGCTGCCTCAGCAGGAGCAGGTGGACTCCAGTGGCACAGCTTTCCCTCTGGATACTGCAAAGCACGGTCTGGCTTGTGCCAGGACCCAGGGAGGGGATGCTGTGGGGACCAAGAGGAAGCTGCTGGTGGGAGATGGCTGTGAACAGCCAGCCCTTGGTGGGCAGCTGCTTCCCCAAGGTGTCCCATGGGACAGCAGGAGAGACATGGGCAGGAACCTGGAGCCCATGAGAACACAGGGCGCAAAGAAGAGCAGAAAGGAGGAGGCGGGGCTGCAGCATGGAAAGGACCTTGAGGAGGAAGAGGAGGAAGAGGAGGAGGAGGAAGAAGCATCCCCAGTGAGCGGCCCCAGCTCTAGGCCAGAGCAGTGCAGAACTCTGCAGCCGGTAAAGATGAAGTGGCTGGTGGGGTCCTCCAAGGGGTGGTCCCGGGGTAGGTTCTATCATAGAATCTCAGGTTGGGAGGGACCTTCACAATCTTCTGGTCCAACCTTTCTTAGGAGAAGCACAGTCTAGATAAGATGGCCCAGCTGTTGTCCAGCCAAGTCTTTAAAGTGTCCAATGTTGGAGTCTCCACCACTTCCCTAGGGAGCTTATTCCAGTGGTTGATTGCTCTTGTTCTAAAAAAATTTCCTCTTGTCTAATTGGGATCTCCCCAAGAGTAACTTCTACCTCTTACCCATGTGATGACTCCTAAAATGGGAGTTTCCATCTTCTTTGTAGCTTTGCTCTCTGTCATCCCACCCCTGGTGTCCATCCCCAAGGCCTTTCCTTACCTGGCTGGGGGGGATGGGGAGTTGAACACAGCTGTTGACATAGATCATGGCCCTACACCTCCCAAAGGGAAGTTCCTACTCCAGTAGGAATCATGCTGAAGCATCTTGGAAGATTGGAAGAGCAGGAAACAATAGAGGGATGGACCCCAGAGTTTTCCTCGGAGTAGGGGGGGGTGCCTCAGGCAGTGTGGTGGGGCTTCTCTGGGCTCTGTGGACCAGCCTCACCCTCCTCTTCACTTCTGCAGTACGTGAAGGACAAACCAGCCCAGTACAAATATGAGGCGCCGAGCCCTGAGCTCTGTGAGCAGATAAGATCTGTCAGGTCAGTGCAACGATGGCCGCACAGAGCCATTCCCTGTTCTGCCCCCCCGTGGGATCCCATGTCTGGGGTCCCCAGACTTGCTCCCCAGGTTGGTCCCTTCTCACCCTGGCTCCCCGGGTCTATTTCCACAGGATCTCAAAGGCGATGCTGAAGTGGGCATGCTGGATACTCACCGACAGGGAGGTGGACTCCTGAGCCCACCTGTCCTTTGTTTCTTCACCAGTTCAGCCAAACCAGTTTAGGACTGCCAGGGAAGAGCAGTTGGGGAGGGATGAGGGGGAAGCCAGGACCCCTGTCCCCAAGGGGACTGTTGAGTGGCTTGGTCTGGCTGCAGAGACCCTGGCTCTGGAGATGCTGGGGAGATGACCTGTTGAAGGCCTGAGCATTGGTAAGAGGGAGAAAAAGTCTCTGTTCAAGATGTTTTCCCACCTCCTTCACTCCATCCTTTCCCATTGCCCTGGGTCAGGATAAGAAGTGACCCAGTGCCACCTTAGCAGGGGCGGCAGTGCTGGCAGAGGCCCCACAACCTGATCCCTGCTATGAGGGCAGCACAAGGGTTGGGACATTTTATTGATTTGTTTAGGTAGGGTCCTGCACTGTTTGGTACAAAAAAATATCCTGCAGAGTTTATGCTGTAGAAATTAAAAATAAAAATTGTATATTTTTTAAATACACAGCTCTTGTATTAAAAAAAAAAAAAAAAAAAAAAAAAAGGAAAATAAAAGTAAGCATCTTGCTGCTTGGTTGTAATGGTCGTAAACATCAGTGTAAGGAACACATTTGGTCCGGCGTGGAGCTCAGCATGGGAGAAAAGCTGCTGGGGTGTTGGGGCAACGCTGGTGCCATCAGGAGAGCTGTGGGATGGCAGAACTGGAGCTTGGTGGCAAGACTGGAGCTTGGGGGAGAGGCTGGAGCTCAGCAGTGGAGCTGCAGACAGAAGCACGAGGGGCTGTGGTCCCACTGATGGAAACCTGTGTCTTGGGGGGGCTGGAGAGAGCAGTACCCGGCGGGGAGAGGAGCTGGGGAGGTAGTGACAGGGCCCCAGTGATGCTTGCTCAGAACGGAAAATCACCACGGTGGCAGACACCATCCGAGGGCACATCCTGAGGGCTCCGGCACAGTCCTTGAGCAATGTTGGTAGCTCCAGTTGTCCCCACAGTGAAAACTGAGTGATGCCATCATCCATGCCAGCCCTGTACTGAGCAGAACTGCACCCCATCTCTGCTCTCCACGCCCTGGCTGCCAGTCACCGTGGCACGACGAGCTTGCTTTTGGGGTTTGACTGGGAAGAGGGCAGCAGCATGCAGGGGCTTCACGGTCCTGGGGCTACTTCTCCCCAGCCCGGCACCGGCCGTCTTTGGTCTATGGTTGCTGAGTCATGTGCATTAGCAACAGTTTGTGCCAGGGCTTGTGGCTGCTCACCCTCAGTGCCTGTCCCAGCCTGTGGCTCCTCCAGCCCGGCATGGGGCCGGTCCTGCAGCATGGCACCTGGAGAGGTCATAGAACCACAGAATGGTTTGGGTGGGAAGGGACCTTTAAAGCTCACCTAGTCCAACTCCACTGCAGGGAGCAGGGACATCTGCAACTAGAGCAGGTTCCTCAGAGCCCTGGCCAACCTCACCTGCAATGGTGCCAGGGATGGGGCAGTGACCACTTCTCTGGGCAACCCTGGCCAGGCTCTCACCACCCTCCCTGTAAAACATTTCTTCCTTCTCTCCAGTCTAAATCTCCCTCTGGTAGCTTGAACCCATCACCCCTTGTCCTGTCCCAACAGAACCTGCTCAAAAGTCCATCCCCCATCTTTGTGACAGGCCCCTTGAAGTCCTGAAAGGCCACAAGAAGGTCCCCCTGGAACCTTCTCCAGAGTGAACACCCCCAACTCTCCCAGCCTGGCCTCCCAGCAGAGGGGTTCCAGCCCTCCCAGCATTGCTGGGGCTCCTCTGGCCCCGCTCCACCAGAGCAGAGCAGAGAGAGACACCAGTCATGGATGCTGGCATGAGCACAGGGGCACCTCCACACCCCAGCACCCGCTTTAGCCATGGCCGAGGGAGTGGAGGGGTGCATTGCATCTAACCTGCAGCATCTGAGGATGGTCTGGGCTCGCCCTCCGGCTCCGGTAGGGAGTCGTGCTTCGTCCTCCGTTTGAACACAGGCGACCGCCTCAGGCGCAGGGGGATGGTGCCTGCTGAGTAAACACAACCCAGCCCCACATTATGGTGGGGCACAGACACCTGGCTCCTGCCCTCCTTCTGCCTGCAAGCCTGGCCAGCCTGGCCACTGCTAGAGCTGATCCCAATGCCAAGTCCAGCCCTGGGGTCACAGAATCCCAGCATGGTGGGGTTGGAAGGGACCTCTGGAAATCAAGTCCAACCCCCCTGCTCCAGCAGGGTCACCCAGAGCAGGGGGCCCAGGATCCCATTGTCCAGGCAGGTTTGGAATCTCTCCAGAGAAGGAGACTCCACAACCTCTCTGGGCAGCCTGGGCCAGGCTCTGACACCCTCACAGCAAAGGAGTTTCTCCTCCTGTTGTTCAGATGGAACCTCCTGGGTTCCAGTTTGCGCCCATTGCCCCTTGTCCTGTTACTGGGCAGCCCTGACAAGAGTCTGGCCCCATCCTCTTGCCCCCAGGTCGCCCCTTAGCTCTTGATCAGCATTGCTAGGATCCCACAGATGGAGCTTCCCAGTGTGGCAATGCCATCACCCATCATCCCAGTACTGTGGTTGCCACTCACCAGCTGAGACAAGTGGCACCACCATGTACCTGGGATGCCACCATGCCACCCTGCTCCTCTGGCAGGTGCAAGGCAGTTTATGAGTCTCACTCCAGCCCCCACTTACTTCCTAGCTCCTCAGAAGGGCACTCGGGCTCCCTGAGCTGCTCCTCATGGACCGACACAGCTCGGCGGCCAGTCCCCCATGGTGCCACCAGCCGTGGTGCCAGACGGTTGTCTGGAAAAGCAGTGGAGAGGTGCTATGAGTGGGGAGCCTGCAGTACCCCAACTCCCTGTCAGCCTCTCATCAGCACCCAGCGCTGGGTTCCTGGGTCCCTGCTCCCTCCGTTCCCCAAGGGCTCCAGGAACAAGCCAGCAATGGGATGAGGGACCCCATGAGCAGCTCACACATCCCTTACCTTCGGTGCTGGGTGGTACAGGCAGGGTGGGCAAGGGATTGCCAACACCCACCTCCCCACCATGGCTGACCCTCCGCGGCAGCACCGCTGGCACGCTCCTGCCTGGCCTTGGCAGGCTGCTGCTCCAGCCCTCCCGGCCCCTGTGCTCCAGCAACCCGCTGGGCTCGGCCAGTACGAAGGAGCGGCGGGGCTGGTCAGAGCTGGTGCCCTGCAGCTCGGTGGGAAGCTGCCTCCCCAGGGCTTTCCAGACTGGCTGGGGCTCAGCCACGACGGTGCTGGGCTCCATCATGGCAGCTGGGCTGCGGAAGGGTGCGTCTGTGGGGAGGGCAGGATGGAGGTGTGGGTGCCCAGCAGTGGTGGCCCCAGGTTATGGCTGGTGGCACTGTGACCCAGCCTGTAGTCAACCCCAGGGACTGGGTTACCATCCACCATTGCCAGGGTTGGGCACCCATGCGTGCAAGGCACCCTCCTGGGGGTGGCACCCTGGTCCCTATTGGTCCCGGTCCCCACAAAGCACTGCTTGGTGCTAGCCAAGGGGACAGAGCCCTCTGCCCTGGGGGGCAGTGTGACCCCCCCCAGCACCCCCCAGTGACCCACCTGTGGACACAGAGTGTGTGCGGGCCTTTAGGGAGGGGGGAGAGTCTGAAGAGCTGTCCACGATGTCACCTACAAGACAAAGCCACCAGCCAGCATCAGTGCACCAGCTACCAGCACCCAGTGAGGTGTGGGACCCTCAGCTGGGAGCTCAAGGGGGCCTGTCTGTGCCCATCCTATGGGTGCCCAGCCAGGGAAGGGTCACGGTGGGGAGGATGCAGCCCCTCACCATCTGAGCCGGCTTTCTTGATCTCGCTGTCTTTGCTCTGCAGGGAGAAAGAAACCTGGTGAGGGCAGGGGGGTGTCAGGGTAGCAGCATCCTCAGGGAAGGTGGGTGGCAGAGCACAGGGTGCTGCTGGGCTCTGGGGTGACTGCCTGGGATGGGCACATGCCAGGGGAGGAGGGACAGACAGACACCATGCAGGACATAGGAGCCCACATGACTGTCCCCTTGCGGTGGTTAAGTGACAGGACAGAGGCCACAGGCAGCGGCAGCACAGAGCTGACTGCTCCCAGTCCCGACCAGAGGACCCCCAGCCCATGGACCACCACATACACCCGTATTTCGGGTGCAGGATCCATCCCAAAAGCGGAGCTGCTCCCTTCCCACCTGCTGCTTCTTGCTGTCAGTGGCTGGGCCCTTGGTGACGCCGATGCGGTGGAGCATGACCTGCACACGCTGCTCAAAGGATCCGGGCAGCTCAACCTCGCTCTTCTCCAGGTGCCTCTTCTGTGGGACAGACACAGCCCTGCCAGGGGCACAGCACCCACCGCAGCACCCACAGCACCCACCACCCCTGCTTGGGAGATAGAGGCATGGACACAACACAGCAAGGATCACGGAATGTAGAATCACAGAATGGTTTGGGTGGGAAGGGACCTTTCAAGCTCATCTAGTCCAACCCCCCTGCAGGGAACAGGGACATCTGCAACTAGAGCAGGCTGCTCAGAGCCCCAGCCAACCTCACCTGCAATGGTGCCAGGGATGGGGCAGTGACCACCTCTCTGGGCAACCTGGGCCAGGCTCTCACCACC
>JANIJG010010141.1:12886-45726 GCA_024611175.1 Megaceryle torquata | reverse complement strand
TCCTCAGCTTGACTTTGGTTTGGGTTTGTTTTTTTGGTTGGGGTTTTTTTTTCATTTTTTTCCTGTTAAAACTGCAAGCCCTGCTTTTTTTTTTTTTTTTTTTTTTTTTTTAAAACCAGTAAGCATGAAAAAGGGGATGCTTCTGGCCATGAATCAGCCCCTTGCATTAGAGCTGTCCCAGGATTTCATGTGTCCGGAGAAAGAATGGTGTATTGATGCATAGAACCAATTGGATGCATTCCTTGTCTATTTTATGAAAGATGTTATCTTTATAGATAATGAGCTGCACCTTAACCAGTGTTAAATACAACAGAGCTGTACTTGGGGACCACTTCAATTCTGTGACCCATTCTGTTTCAGGAAACAGATCAAATCTTGCAGCCTTTCCAGTGCAGGTCATTCTTGAAATGCGCTTTCCTCCACCCGTATGTTTAAATAAAGAGTCAAGCTTAGCTGAGAGCTTTTCTTAACCCAGCAGGGAGGGTTTTATGTCTCCACTGTGGCCTTGTCTGTATTGAGAAAAATAGCTGCTGGTTCAGCTGAACTCGTGCTGGCATTCATTTCTAGTCCAGCGTTAAAGTTCTTATGATCTGACTGAAGTGAGTAAACTGAAATATCAGTATGGTTTAAACTGTTGGTAACAATGCACATATGAGATGGCCTACTCCACAATGTGGGCAGCAGGTGCCAAAGTTCGTACTGTGCTATGTAGTTCCTAGAGATGCAAAGACCAAATATGCTCGAAAAGAAGGCAATATTTGAAGCAAATTATTCCTCATTGTGTAATTGCAAGCTGGATGAACACAGAAAGGCTTTTTCCTAGAGAAGAGAACACTTCCCCTTTATATTTCTCTGTATTCCTCGACTGCATGTGATTTGCATCTCCCATTCTCTGCTTCTTGTGAGAATAACTCATAATACAAGCATGATTGCTCTTTTGTAAACTTTGATTGTATTTAGATTCTAATGATAAGCTTGCCTTATTTCAAAAGCTGAGGGATGGGGAGGAGAGAATTTCTAGGGGTACTGTTATGGAAAGCCTTTCTCTGACTCTACCTGCACTTCTAAATGAAGTCCATATACTCTATTTCTCTGACCTTTCCCTATCTAGACATCAAAACACAGTGGCCCAACTGCTGTTCTCCCAGTGTGCCTACTATTGCCATTAATCTCCCTTTCTTATACAGTTCTTCATTCCTTTTCCTTACCTTTGTCCTCAACTCTTTATTCAAAGTGATAATTTGCTGGCTTTCTGCCAGAGGGAGAAGCTATGATCAATAACAGAAGGAGACAGGGGTCAGCAGAATAGTGATGAGCAGTGCCATTTGCTCCTCTGAAAATACTGTTACCCAAAAATATCAATAACTGGTATGATATTTTAGCTTTTGGATAAGGCATCAGTGAGATTTAGGCAGCTCACAGTGGAAGCAGGGGTCTTTTTCCTCTCACTAATTCAGCCAATCTTCTTGTTACACAGGGAAGTGGACAGAAAGGGCTTTATCTGTCTGATATCTGTGTACCTGGGCACAGCCATTTCTGGGACTAATGATACATCTTCCAGGTTCAATGCATGGCTCTCGTAGGCTATGCTTTGCTTTCTGCCTGGTGGTCAGTCAAAGACCATCTCTAACCTCCCCTTACAAGTTTTGGGGCAGAAGAACCACAAAGGAAACCAGCCCAAGGCTGGGGGAGAGCAGAGGCTCAGCAGTACTGTCTTGGTATCACAGAATGGAATACAGCACTAGGTTTTGGGTGCTGGAGTAATACTAGTTTCTAATAATTTTGGTATTGACTGACACAATATAACAAGAATAATAGTGTTTTATCAATGTATTAGCCTTCATTACTCCAGATAATGAGTCTGATTAATTTCTTAGTCATTGTCTTCCAAGACCTTCAATATACTTTGCTTTCAAAAGACCATAAATCCTTACTTATATGAACAATAACTCAACCCTGCCAGTTGTCTTCATACTGTTATTACCAAATAGTTATTACCAATCCCATACCTGCTGAGGATGCACTTTCCTCTTTCTTCCTTTTCTGAGAATTAGAAACAGGAAAAAAATAATTGAGATTCATGCTTCCTCCTAGCCTAAACTCTACTCTAAAATACAATCTACAGATTTTATCTGTAAAAACTACCTGGGCTTTAGTGAGGCTAATTTTAAAATCATAATTAAATGATTTAACGCAGCTAACAACAATCAGTTTCTTGTGTTTTTTCCAGCTCGTAGTGTGAAGTATTCTCCTGAGTGACATTTACTGGGTTATTGCTAAAGTGTGCTTATTCTGTTGCCTGTGTGGTTATCTGCTACTGCCTACAAAGCGTTGTTTTAATACTGCCTGATTTGATCACTAGCTTGGCTTTGTAAGGAAACGAGTATTGTGATTCTCCTGGCTCAACCTGCTCCTCACCACCACCCTGACCATTTTTGACCTTAAACATCAATTCTGCTAAGGAAAGGAGGCTCAGACATAACCTGTTCCAACTCATGGTTTTGTGTAGCTAGCTGCAGCGATCTTATTAGTCCCCTCAGAGCAGCAGAAAAGCTGGGACATTTTCACTTTCACACTGGGCTGTTGGGTCAGTCAGCACGTATGCGTCCTACCAGGGGCTGTGTGTCCAACCACCTGGCTGCACAAATGCAGGCACAGGAGAGCCAAGGAGGTGACAGGGGCTTAGGGCAATGTGAGAAGCACTGCAGTCATCTTGCTGGATGCAGAACATGGACCTGTGAGAAACCAGGTGCTGCCAGGGCAGCTGCCAAGCAGACCTGCTTGGTTTTGTTTCTCTCCAGGGACCATGTTAACGGCAAGCCTACAATGTGAGACTGAAAAGCCTTGTTAGTTCCAAGACCACAGCTGCCTTCAAACCACTCATCCCACTCCTGGGGTGTGCCGGTTTGCCTCAGGATCTGTCACCAGAGCTTCAAGCAGCGAGAAGGCTGAATCCCATGGCCCACTCAATAGGTAGGAGTGTCATGCATAGCTAGAGGCTGCCCAGCTTTCTGTTTCAAGCCGAGTGAGGAGGAGGCACACACTGTGCTCTCCTACAGAGATGACACAGGCTCTCCTCCCTACAGGCTGCAGTGGCTCATAGGACAAAATGGCTCTAGAGCTCTGCACACACTGACACCCTTTCAAACTGCACAGATGAGGTGTGTTCACATCAAAAAGCATCTTTATTTCCTAGACAGGTGTAACTGAAAAGTGCCAGGCAGGGGCAGCTGTGCGGGTGTTTTATGTCCTGAGGATACTGTCTGCAATGATAGGCAGAGTCCACTTCTCTCTGATGCTGGCCGCTTCTTAGCCCTGAGAGTGCAGCTGCTTTCAGTTGCTCATGGTAAGGCCATATTTCAACTAGATGTAGAAATGAACTTTAAATCTTTACCAATTTAGCCAGCTACTTGTTCAAGAGCAACTATAACTTACAATTTTAAACTTCTCTTTATGCCATACCACACACTGGCCATAGTTTTAAAGTATCAAATTTGACCCAACTTCAGAAGGGATAACAGATACACATTGTAGGCCCCTTGTAGAGATCAGCAGCTGCCGAGCGGGATGACCTAGGAACCATCATACAAAACAAACAAACAAATTAACACCAAAAGCCATCTTGCAAAGAGGAAAAAAAAGGAAGAAAGAACGTGCAAAAAGGAAACCCCAGACCTCAGAGGCTGCCTGTCTGTGAGGCAGAGGAAGGCGCGTGCTTTGGCGCTGCTGCCAGCAGGTGGACTCTGAAAGCCCTCATAGAGGGTGAGCTTCCTGTGGGGCCAGCAGACAAGCACAGCCCGTGGAGGTGTCTCTTCTCATCGCCCCGTGGCCTCCTGCTCCCCAGCACCACCCGGGTGAGGGAGATGAAGTGGAGGAGGATCGTCATCTTTGCCATCTCACAGGCACAGCTCCCAGTCACAGGTAGGGCAGGCTTTTATTTTATGAGGAGCTATTTCAAAGCTCCATCGAGGAAGGAGCATGATGTTTCTGTGGTGAGTTCCCCACCATTTTGGTAGCAGGAGGGTATCTATCTGCATGAGGACCTCAGCCACATCTATCTTCTGAATCACAGCTGGAATTGTGCTGCCAGTGAACAAGATGTCAGGACTTATGATGAGCTACCCTGTGATAGAGAGACCCTCAGGAGGGCTGTGAGGTGGAGGCAAGGACGGCCATTGCTGCCGGTGTGGCCACCTCCTCTCCTGCTCGAGCAAGTTCCACAGCTGAAGACAACTCGTCGTTAAATAAGGCTCTCAACCCTCACCTAAGCATCTTTTTTTGGGATTTAAAATGAGAAATTTCATGCAATAATGAAAGCACAGTCACTTGCAGTAATCTGCACAAGAGAAGCTTTTAATATAGTTAAGTAAAATTAGAGCTGCCTCACTTGTAACGGCACATTGGGTGGGTGGCTGGCAGTAAACAGCATACATGGTGGGCTGGAAATAGAGGGGCATAGGTGATAAGAAAAAGAGTAGGGTCCTTCCTTTTGTGTCTCTGCCTTCATGCTTGTCCCACTACACACAGTGTTAAAAGAAGTCATTTTTACCTTTATTTACTCATGGTGGTGTATGAACTGACACAAGCTGAGCAGAAAATGAAGAAGCTTTGGTATGCATGAATCTTCAAAAGTCACGTTCATGTTTGGGAGAGAGGAATGTGCTTAGTAGATCAAAAGAGCAACAAAATGTACATCCAGAGAAGGCCTTAGCTAAGGTCTCAATTTGGAGAACCTAGCCAATGCTAGTAGGTCATATTTGAGCATGAGTAAAGTAAAAACCATTCAGAGAGTTTCCCTTCAGAGCATACACCCTAGATGTACTTAACAAACACAACATCCTTATGCTGAAGAGCTTTGGCAACTGCCGCAGACTTTTTATTTGAAAGTTTTCTGGAGTTTAGAGGTGGGTTTCCCAGCCCCTTGCTAATGCTGTGTAATGAGTTTTGGTAATTTGTGGAGGTTGTGTTTCAGGAATATTTTAAGTAGAGCTGTATGCTCTGAGGTAGCCATGCCTTCTGTTCATGCTGCACTCAACCCCTGGGGCCTCTGTCCCCACCTGATCGATCTGAGTATGATACTGTACTTAAGTATGATACTTCTGGTACTTATATTTTATGCATTGCTCTGTATCCACAGATGTGCATGGAGCTGTAAACGATATAGAAATTACTTTAAATCAAAACGTGTCTGAAAAAAAAAAAAATCTCTTTGCATTCTCTTTTAATCTGTCACAGTTCAGGCTTCTATTTGTGAATTTTTAGCAGAAAACTTTTCCTGAAAAATATGTAGTACAGCTTTCATGTGGGCAAAGCTAGCCCTTTGGTATAAAGCTCTTAGGGGTATTCACACTCACAGAGAATACATGGAACCAAATTTTGAATGGGCTACTGTTAGAGATGGTGGATTTGAGGGAAAGTATCTTTGACTGGATACTTGTAATAGTTCAAATAATAGTAGTATTTAGCCTAGAGTACAAATAGAATAAGTACAAGTAGAATTGAAGAACTGTAGCACAAACTTGATGTCACATTATTGGTGCAAAATACACAGTAATAAAAATGTAAGATTACTATGAACTTAGTTCAAAGATAAGACCAAACAGGTGGATTTTTCAGCTCAGAGATATGAACAGAAGCAAAGATATACTGCTGTCTAGAGTGTTTTCAAGCCTGCTTGGAGTGAAGTATTTTTTTCATAAAACAAGCTCAGAGTGGATAGGGACTCTGTAAGGTGCATACTACCTTACAGTGACTTCATTTCACTTCACTATGATGCATTTTGTGCTTATTCTTCAAATGGTTAATTGAAAGATGCTACTAAGATTGGGAGTAATGAACTTGCAAAGTCTTTCCTTTTGATCTTTTGACTAGTGAAGTAAATATGTTAAGCATAAGAAAAAATTGCTTTTAAAAAAGTAATTCTAGAGATGGGCCACAAATTCTGATGAAGATTTTGAACTTTTGGTACCTGACCACAAATGTCAGAATGCTTAAATTTGTCCTTTGATCAATTATAGAGGGGAATCATATCATATACACCTTTATTTTACTGAGTTTTGCTCTTCAAAGATACAAAAGTGTAGATCTGGAAGTTTACCTGAAGTTCTCTTATAACATCTCTGTTAAAAAGTACATAAAAATAAATAATTTAAATTTTTGCACACGTGACTTAATAATCTTGTTGTTCATTGAGACGTAAGAAGAATATTAAAAGACTTCTACTCAAATATGACAATTAAAATGGCAAAACTCTTCATACAGTTTTAGCCCAAAGTATAGGAGGCTTCAATAGCAGTAAAACAGTACTGTGGGCAATATTGTAGAACTGCTCCCTTTTTCTCTTTTAAGGCTGATGAGATGACACTTAGATTTGTACAAACACACAACACACTTATGTATATAAATATATGTACAGCCCTTCCTTGTTTTTCACTTCTTCACAAAATCACTTTTCTCAGAATCATCTGCTAAACAGAATTGGACAGTGTCCTGTTTGGGGGTTTTTTTTTGCTAACTCTGGAAACTAAAACATGTCAGCCTTTGGCAGATATTCCTTGTATAGCTTGCTTTCACAAAATTTCTCTGCTCTGCGTAACTGTGACTTCTGTCATTGGGCGTTGTGATGCTAGAAGGCCTTTTTTAATCTGGTCATGGACAGGAAGATAAAATGGGTCTTAGGGTTCATTTGTTCCTTCCTTTTCATTGGATGGCTTAGCAAGTCTGCAAACTACAAGATTTGTAAGCTAAAAGTTGTTTACAAGCCTATCTGGGAAATCCAAAATAGTAAATACAGGCCATTTTGGCTACCATCCTCATGTCCTTATGTACTGCTACATCCTCTTAGCTCCTTCCCTGAAACTAAGGGTTGGGGGAAAGGCTTAATTTTACATGTGTTATTTTCTTTTTTTCTCTTGCCTGTTCACAATGATTCATTAATAATTAATGGAAAATAAATATGAACTGGCACATTAGTGAATGCAACAAAATGTAGGCAAAAGTAATCTTTCTTTGTAAGAGGATATTTGTTGAACTCTTGCAGTGCTATATTCAATCATCTAATACTTGTTATAGAGTAAATGCTTTCTATCTGAACCCTTCCAAGCAAAATTCCTAATGAATGAAAGTAAGAAGATAATGATCATATTATTTGTGTTTTTTCATGTACTTCATGTATATACAAAATAAAAAGCTATCTAAAAAGATATTTATATTTCTCCTGTGTAAGCACGTCCTTCTTAAATAAGACCATGTGGGTCAAAAGCCAAAGTAGGGTATAAATAGGAGGTTCACTAGCAGCTTAAAGGAGATGCAAACTTTATGTATGAATGAATGTTCATGAGAGGAACACTTTTGACAGCCGTTTTCTGTTACACAAACTTGAATTGCAACTAGCACAGTGAGTGAACCCATAAGCAAGAAAAAGGTATATATATATATATAAATTGTTTTCTAACTATCTCCAAGCTGTAACCAAACTCCCTTTAAAGGAGAAAGAAAAGAATATTTTCTTGCACAATTACAGATAACCATTGAATCCCCCTCCTCTCCTCCAATTCATAATATATTTAAAAGTCTATACTGTACGTGGAACTGTAAGATACCTCATCTGCTTTAGCAACAAAATAGAGTGCATTTTTATGGTGGCATGAATGGAAGATACAACTTCTTAAAAACATGTAAAATATCATGTTAAAGGTATTTTATCATGTGCACACTGTGCGCATGAGTACTTGTAAGCACGTTGCTGATTTTCACTGTTCTACTGATAGGACTTTGGTCAATAGCTAAATTAAAGGTTCATCGCTGTTTCTTTTTAGCATTAAGAAAGCAATTTATGTTATCCCAGAGTCTTTAAGAAGCTGCAATTTTGCAGATTTTTCTGATTTGCACTGTTGCATCATGTAATATTTTGCGACTGGGTTTGAATATTATTTTCTTCATTAAATTCAGTTCTGCTCCTCACAAAAAATACATAGTATTTTTAGCTTTTAAAATATGACAGTCCAAATCAGATTATTTATTTTTCAGGGAAGCAGTGAAGGCATTTAAGTCCACTTTGTCCTATGCAACTGATTTATAGCTTCATATATAACAGCTTAAATGTGCAGGCAAATGGAAAGCTTAGTTTGCAGTTCTTCTGTCTACTTGCACAAATGTACAGATCTCAGGAGACAGTGGAAATGCATGTATTTAGCCATATACAATGGATATATCCATCTTCGTGAAAATTAGATTTATTTATGTGCAGTTCTCTCCATTTTTTGACAATTTAGCTATTAAAAATAGAAGTGAAAACAGCTAGCTCCTGATCCTCAGAAATCACAAGCATTGGTGTCTATGCAAATTCTGTTTAAGGGATGGAAGTAAACTCAATTTTTGAACCATATAGATTGGAAATACTTGAATCCCTATATGTTTCCTAGGAATAAAACATCAACCTTTGGAAGACCTTTATGTATGTTGTTCTCAATACTTTGTTATATGTCTGTCAGTTCTTGAGAAGATCAGTAAGTTTGGAGTTTTCCGTCTTCACATACTTTTGGCATGTGGGAGTATGGTAAACATGGTGCTTCTGGCAAGCAGGTTGCAAAGTCTAATGAAATACTCATATTATTTGGCCTGTTTCTTTCCCTGGATGTTATTATAATGCAAACTTCATCTATATCCTGACTCCTTCTGTACAGCAGAATATTTTTTTTAATTTGTTATATATTTAAATGAAGGAGAAGCTATAATGATAACGTAAGTCTTTGAGAGCTCAGATAATATGGAGGTGAAATACTTATCACATTAGTATTTGGTAGAAGTTGACAAGGGAAAAAGGTTGGAAAATTTTCAGCAAACGATAACATCAACTATAGTAGGACACTGAATAAGTCCAAAGAGTGGCTAGTTCTCAACACTTGTGGGCTGCTTTTTTCAAGAAATCTCACCATATGTGTTTTGCTTAAAATTCAAGCTCCTAAGTGAAAATCTTAACTTTCTCCATAAATAAAATTTTCTAGTCAGGTTTTCTAGCTTCTAAAGGAAACCTTGAAAATGCAAACCTGCAGGGCTCCAGAAATGGAAAAAGAGTAAATCAGCTTTATAACTTGTCACTTTTTTTTTTTTTTTTTTAATGTTGTTTGTTTGGTTTTTAGTTTTTTTAAAGACAGTTTTGTGAGGGCGATAGGCCAGCATGCCTCAGAATGCTGCAATGCTCATGATTGGCAAGCACTGAAAATATTTCTTTGGTCAAAAGGAAAAGTACTTCAAACATTTAGAACTGAAGAATACTTAGAGAATTAAGTGCCCCAGAATTTGAATTGTAAAAATGAATTAACAAATTTTATTGTTATTTTCTAATGGGAGAGGATGTGATATCCACGAAATTAATGAGGGAATACTAATTTGGGTGGTGTTTTACTTAAAGTGTGCGTTGGCCATTGAATAAAAGAAAGAGCTATGTGACTAAAAAGCCTTTTTTCTGGTTTTTCATCCAAATTTTATAATCAGCTTATTCTAGTGAGGAGGATGGGTGTTTTGCATTCATTTCATTTAGAACATTGCTGGCATCAGCATGACAGTCAAACCTGAAATAAACAGAGACAAATATTTATTAAAATGCTTCCCATATACTTAATGCATAAGTATGTACTGTAAATTCATTCCAATTCCCATGGTGTATATTTCCTCACGTAGCAAGCTGAGGCTTGGAAGGGGCAAAACAGAAAAATGTCCTGTTGGTAACTATTAGAGAGCAAACCGTCGAACTTGCACAGAGCCTGCAAGTGGATCAATGTTCTTTGGGTAGGCATCTTTATATAGGAGTAGGGCCCAAACTAATTAGATACTTTGCAAAACAATTATTTTGAATTAACTAATATAGAAATTTGCCTCAATTTAAAAATTAACATGATAAATCCTTACTTATCAGATCAATCTGAAGCAAGAGTTAGGTATAGCGTGACAGTCTTGCTTTTTAAATGCTCTCGGCAAGCATCATTTCAGTGAAAGACATTGATTTCTGAAGTTACATACTGCACGTTCCTAGTTATCAAACATTTGTTCTGTCATTCAGAAATAGCTGAATGGTTTTAACAATGTTTTTTAAAAGTATACATACATTGGATTCCTGGGCTGGAGCCTTACAGCTCACAATTAATCCAGCAGGATTTTAGACCTGCAAAGAAGAATTTTCACTCGTATCATATTATACATTATAGCCATGTAATCACTATAATGTTAGGTCATTTTTTTGGTCACATATTAGCAAGCTTCAGTCAGAGAACACATCATCAACTCTTTGGTAGGAGAAGACACTTCTGTGTCCAACAGCCATGTGTTGTTGTAATTTGCATTGTTTCCTGTCCAGCCATGTAAAACCAGTTGTGAGAGAGAAATCTTAACAGAATTAGGTAGTGTCATCGCCCTTTCTTTCTCTCTCCATGATGTAAATTTGCACAGTATCATCACTTTGGGCTTTTATGTAAGTAAAGTAATTTCAGCAGAACTTTGTGCAAGGATGCAGGTGCATTTCTGAAGATTGCAAAAGTAGAATAAAGTCTTGCAAGTTGTGTTAAGAATCATATTCTGAAGGAAGGAAGGAAGATAGGATGCAGAGAGAGATAAATATTATATAATTGGTATCTTGTAAAAAAAAAAAATCTACCTATACTAACAACTGTTTCTAAGAAGTAAACAAACAATTCTGTAAATTACTCCGAGTTGCTGAGTTCATAAAATGTCTTGCAGCAAATTAGCTTCTTTTCATAACTGAATGTTATTTCAATTCTACAGACTTTTTCCTAAAAACTTGCTGGTAATTTTCAGAATGCATTTGCTATTTTATGTTATTTTATGGTTTATTACCTGAAGGTATGATACCTGACTTACTGTGCACAGGTGAATTAATTCTGAAAGTCTTAACCATTATAGACTAGAACCTATTAAAGGAATTTTTAATGAAAGATTTTCAGGAGAGGTGTATGAGAGTGGTGTCGTATGAGGTAATGCAAGTATGCATTTTATTGTTAGATTTTTTTAATTATATCTCTATTTTCATATTCAAGAAATGCAAAAAAAAATTGCTATTCAGCAAATTTAGCATGTAATAGTCTGTTGGAATTTGAGGAGTTACAAATGCAACACAACCAATGTAATCCATGTGATAATTAACAACTCTGGAGGCTCATACTAGCAATAGATTTGACCTCATGCTTGTTTATTAACCATACGGGTTTTTTTTCTCATTTACCTGTTAACATGCTCTTTCTTAGTAATGGACTTCTGGTTCTTTCAGTGTCTCTTGGACACGTAAGTTCTCTGCATAACTTTTGCTGGGAGGTTACTCTCATAAATAAAGTATAGGAATTAAATCTTTTCAAGCGGCAAGTGTAAAGAGAATTGGTGAAAGTAAATGCCCACCATTTTCAACATCCATCCTCTGATTTACCCTTTCCTGAGAAGGAAAGGGAGTAATACCCCATAACAAGTTGCATAATTTTTAACTTATTGAAATTACTGAGTTTTAAGTGTAAAACTGAGAATTTGTGTATTATGAGCATGACTCTACCCAGTGGACCAGACAAGATAAGCAAGGGTGACCCATCTGGATTTCAAGCAGAAGGTCAAACACCATTCCAGTTAATTTAAAATATGAGTATCTATTATATGCCATAAATACTTTCTGGAATTTATCTTCCCAGAATAAACACCTAAAATAGAAATAAAAAAAAAATCTCTAAATCTCTTTCAGCAGAATTAGTTTTAGTTATGCTTTCGGTAGGACCCAATCTTGCTTCTGTTTGAGTAGGGAGGTGATGGCAATTTTGCCTCCACATGCACAGCATGCTGTATACAAGCAGAATTATGCAGTGAACACTAGCACCCACAGCACAGTGCTGATACCTGGTATGTGAGGGTCAAAGCACAGGTGGGTGTCTGTGGACTGCTGGTGAGCCATAAGATGCACTCACTCGAATGCACAGGCTGCTACACAGAGTGTGATTGCTTTTTTGTCCCCAGTTTTGGCAAACGGGCTCTACTTTCTGCATCAAGCTCAAAAAGTTTGAGAACACTGATTTATTTTTCTCTTGCAAGTCATGAATAATTCTATTGAAAATAACACAACACTGTTCATTTACTTTACACAGAAAATTTATGAGAGAACTCAGAGTAATTTGGTTTAAGTCAACTACTTCATGGATGACTAGCAATGCTGTCTTAGATGTGATCTAAAGTTCGGGTGAAGGCTGCTTGTAACTTATGTTCTATCCCCAAAATTTTGATAATAACTACAGATCTTTAAGCTGTTTGCTTTTTTGGAGGAGTTTTGCCTAAAATATAATGAAATATTAAAATTTATGCCTACGGGGTTCATTACTTCGCTTTTTTCTGAGCATGCATTTTGGTCACATCTCCAAGTGTTTCTCCTTGAATGCTAAATAAACCAGGTCTCTCACAAAATTACTTCTCTCTAGAAGGAGCAGCTTTAATTTGCCTTGTTTTGAATTCTCTCTTAAATTTCTGGTGTCTCTAGTTTTAATGTGAACTAGGCAGAACTCGAATTTTCCTCTCTTGCCTTTTCATGCAGTTAAATTAATCTCTTTTCTAATAACTCAGATATTATTTTACTACTTGCCTCAAACCCAGCAGCATGATAATGTCTTTGTTGCTGCTGTTTCTTCTGACAGAAAAGTAGCAGCAGATTTTCAGGCTTGAGACTATTTTTTTTCTTGTTTTTTATAACTCTCTTATAGATGTTACATATACGAACCTTCAGCCCTATCTTACTGTAACATCTTTTCCAAGGTGTGTTTATCTGATTTTATCTTTCTCAGCTGCCAAGAAGTAGCTAACAGGTTTGCCCCCTTTCTCTCTTGCTCTTCTTTTAACAACTTGGGCCAGATTATTATTTGTTAGATATGATGCCTTTAGTAGGACAAATATCAGGTTTAAAAGACCTTAAAGAGAAGCAACTTTCTGTGAAAATTTGCAAGACTTCGAGTTTTACTTTTTTTCCCCCTTTGTTTCCCACTGGAGTAAAGCAAACTCTTCCAAATATAATTTTGTGAGACACCAAACAAAGTCTGTGAACAATTAGTGTCTTGCATTTGGGAAGAGGGAAACCCAAATTCAAGTTCTTATTCTGTCTGACTCAGAGCAGGAGCTTGAACGGGACTCCCATGTGCTGAGACACTCTCTGTTTTTCATGAGAAAAGCTAATTGGAGTCTAGAAGTGTTCCGTAATCAATGTGCTATCATAATTTGTACTGGAAAGTATTTCTGATGAACTGGATAAAACCTATGGAAAAAACGCCACCCAAAATCTCAACTTCTCTTATAGTATTTTATGGAGTCAATTTAATCCTTTTCGGTCAATTAATGGACTACATGTAATTAAGATTTTCTCCATCCACACTTGCAAAAATCATTGTGCTCTCTTTAGGCAGCAACTGTATTTTAGCACAGCCAGAATCCCTAAGCAGGCTCCTGTGTGTGAGACTGTCTGCAAAGTCGGGCATAAAGATCGTGCTGTTTTCTTTTGCATGGGTATATAAGAATAACATCAATATGAGTACTGATAATATATGCTTATATACTGATGATTCTGCCACTTCAGAAACCAGAAGTAATTGTACAAGACTGGAAGATTTAGGAGAAGGCAATAGGCTACTAAATCTTAAGGGTATGCAGGGGTCTGAGGGAGTCAGCAATTGGAAGAGGCAATCTGAGAAAGCCCAGCATGTGCACTGAACTTCTTGATGAGGAGGATTATCTGGACTCAGAAAGAAGGGCTTCAGATATTTAAAAAGATTTGGCAGGTAGCTTCACCTCTAAATGTGCCATCTATATGCTGTAACTGTAGTGTGGGGGTGATACTTAATTTCTCTAAAACTTTCCCCTTCTGACTAGGTCACAGCTGTGTTTTAGTAAATACCGCTTATTTAAACATAGCTGAACTAGCTTTAAATTAAATACCTTGTTTCAGCAGCTCCCTAGTGCTCTCAGCAGGAGTTTTACTTCAGGCAGACTGCTTGGGCATTTACCAAACTGCTCTGCCAGATTTTTGCAGCTCAAATGAAGAACTATGCCGAAGGAAATACACTGTCATCAGCTTGTTGCAAACCAATTTAGTGATGTTTTCGTGAGCCGCTGCTGCCTCCGTAATGACTGCAACATACACAAAGGTTTTGAAAGGGAGAAAGTTTCTCGTTCCGTGCCTTTGGGTTTGGAGGGGTCATCATCTCTTTTAAAGGTTCAATGTCATGCTATAAAGAAACATCGTAGTGTTCAGCTTCATCCATAGTTAGAAGACATATACCCAAGGAACAGAGTGCCCCTAAGTAGCTATACTATTTAGCTTTTATTTTTAAATTTGCATGTACAAACAATTTTTGCAAAGTGGTTTTAATGAAATATGCAATTAAATAATGTTTACTTCCTAAAGCAATTTTGCTCTGAGGTTTTAATTTTCAGTGTTTTTCTGTTTAAGTCCTCATTATCTTGTTTTATTGTAGTTCTGATTTTTTTTTTGGTAAGTACCTTCTGTTGCTTTTTAATCTCTCCGATTAAAAATATTGCTATTAATATGCTAAGAAAAATCAATATTAATGGAATGTAGATCTTTTAAATTGGGAAGTTTGAACTTTAGGGTCTTGTCTGAAGGATCTGTAGATAATTCTGACAATTCCCATCATCCTCACTGCTCTGCAAAGTCTTTCTCCCTTTAGTGAAACAATGCTATTTTTTCAATAAAGCATGAAAATAGAAAACTGGGATTGCAGGTTTTGTACTTCTAATTGTGGCTGATTTACTGTGTAACCTTTAGAAAGCCACTGGAGTGTGTGTAGGCTTTCCAATAAACCAGTGTCCATTCTTAATCAACATGGGCCACTGTTAGCTGGTTTTGTTAAATTGCTTATCCAGTTGTTGACATACATGTAACAAAAAGCGCTAGCATGCGGTGCTAAAGACTATATGCTATTTTAGTATTTGATAAATCAACAGAGAGGTTTATTTGCATATTTCATGATGGTGTTTTGAAGACTAAGATGTATCAAGTATCCTTTTGATCTTCCAGTGTATTTTATATTGTGAAATCAAAATGGTGGCTGTCTAATTTGCTGATACATTAACAGTGACCCTTACTGCTTACCAGACCACTTTTGTTTGCACTGGGGAAAAAGGTCAACCTTTTTCCTTCCCTCTCCTTAAAAAACCTTTATCCTTATAGATTCAATTGAACTGATGAGAGAAACAAACAAACAAAAAACCAAACTAAAACCAACAACCAAACAACCGAGAAATCCCAGTTATGGACATGCTGTTAGTTTTCCTGAAGTGGAGGGAGAGAGATAAAAATAATGTCCTGTACACTGTTATTTCACACTTACAAAGCATCTTGTGCTCTTCAGAAAATGTGATTTAGAAATGAAAAGCATTTATTGTGCTCCATGCAACACATGCATGCTGTCACTCTTCATGCTGGTACAGTTCTTAACGTGATGGTGTTTGAGATGGTTGAGATCAAGTGTTATTGTTTAGATAAAGCAGTATTTGGATCGCAAATATATTTGAACAATTGTTCTATTCACTTTTTACTCCCACAAGTATACCTATGCTGGGACCTGATGAATGTCATGTCTAAATATCTCATTTAGACTAAATAAAATATACATTATCTTTAATGGAAATGTTTCTTGCTGTTTCAGTAGATGTTCAAGTTCAGCTCTCGGCTGTCTGTCTTCCTATTTCTGAATGCTGCTTTTCTCATGGGTGGCTCCTGGCTACTGAGGATTTGCCCTATGCATTAACTATTAATGAGTCATTAAGGCAAGGACTTCCTTTGGGGGTTGACTGCAGTTTATTTGCTCAGTGTATGTAGCCTCTTTTGCCTCAGGCACCAAATAACGCACCTTGGTCTTGAGCTCCCAGGTCTTCGGCTTCTGAGAGGTGAGGTAGCCTAACAGGGGCTATACTTCAGCAGAGCTTTGGTTCAGGGTGTTTTGGCTTACATGGAGTAATATCTGTAATGTGGCTTGGAAAATGCTCAGTGCATGGAATTTGTCTATTTCCTGTGTCATGTGAGAACCAGAGGGGTGCAAGCTTGCCTGAAAGCTACTTCAGATTTTTTTTCCAAAGGATGGAGGGGTCTTGAGAAAAGAAGGGACAAGGGAAAGTGTGAAAGATTTGTCAACAGAACTCTAAAGTCATGTGGCAGTTTGAACGGAGTTTATGTTTAACTCATCAAAACATTGCCTCTTCAACATCTGTAGGTAACATGTAAGAGAACAACCACTTGCATATATTTGTGCAGAGTTTGAGACAGGTGATGACTGCTGTCTAAAATAGACTGGGAGGAAAGAAGAAAGATCAAATGAAAATGACAGTGAACATCACGGAAAAATAGCTATAATGTGGTTGCTGAATTACTTCAGGGGAGATCAGAAGAATTCTTCCTTGGGAGTGATTTTCTAGTTTTCTGGAATGGACTTTTTCAGATTGCTGGCCATAGGAGCAAAAGTCCTCAGTCCTTTGATCCTCTTTACATATTTGAGAGGTGCACAAGAATACCCAAAGTTTGATCAAGCGTATTACAGACATATTTATGCTATATGAGTTAACAGGTAAATAGAAACGGATGCTACTGACATTGCACGACTGCATGTCTGGAGAGCAGGACAAAAATGTGTGGATGTGTTTGGAAGCATGTGCAAACACATTAAGTTCATGCATGTTATTTGGTATGTTGGCATTAAAATGTGCTTCACTTCCATTACTGAAGCCATTTTAATGAGGATTTAATAAGGATCAAAGATGATCTTTAGCAAGGGTTTGTTTACCACTATAAATATATATATATTAAAATTACAAAATCTATTGATAATACTTTATCTTTTATCAGATGAATAGCAGTTTTCTGTAAGTGAAGTTCTACTATTACATTACATTTTTAAACTTGACATTACTACTTCAAAGGCAGGGAGTGCTATTGCTGCTGGGACTTGCTGTTTTTCTGTCCTACTTCCTTTCCCTTGCTGAATACTATGTGGATTTTGTCTTTTATAAGCAAGAGGTGTGGGTATATCTTCCTAGTTAGCTACTTTCCTATCAGTGACATGTCTGAGATTTATTATAATTTCTGAAATAGTAAAGACTGCTATTGAATAGTTCAAAAATCCAAATAGAAATCAGAAAATACAGAAATGTGAATTCATAAATACTTCATTAAGATTTATTATAGTTGTCTTTCTCTGACCATGCATCGTGTATATCCCTGCATTCTCCTACACACACATATCACAGTATCACAGGGTGTCAGGGGTTGGAAGGGACTTTGGAGATCATCAAGTCCAACGCCCCTGCCAGAGCAGGATCATACAATCTAGCACAGGTCACACAGGAATATATGTAGCGTCTTGCATGTGTCCAGTGCAAGTCAGTCATTCCTTCCAACCTGATATGATGAGTTTATAATCCAGTCTCTACTTGAAGTCACTTTTTCAATGAGCAACACAAACTTATCTCCTTTGATGATCCATGTATGTACTGAAGATCTATCTTAATATTTATTCATTCTGTCAGCTGGTTTATGAGTGCCTTATTCACCCTTTCTTAGGAGAAAGTCTTGTAAACTTAGTGTCATCCTATTTTTTAACACAAATCTGAGATCACAGTAACTGAGCAATTACCTTATCTAATACACACAGAGTCCCCATCAATAAGAACTGCTACAATTAAACCAAATACTTTAAGGTTTATGTGTATTAGGATGATACACAGGTCTTAAGAAAGCCACAGGAGTTTTTGCTTGTCTAACACAAATATTAATGAAATGTGAAATACTGTTTGATAACAAAGTTTGCTCTGATCTGTGAAGCATAATGTTAACGTAATTGTTGAAAAATAAGATCAGATGTAGTACAACTTTCTAATATAAAAAAAGGCTTTGTGTGTGTGCCTTTCACTTTCTAGAATTACATTATTGGAAGTTAAGGGCTAGCAAACTTCATGGCTTTAAAATGTAGAATTTGTGGAATAACAAGAGCCTTCTAAGAGTAACACCTTTGATAATATTTTGGAGAAATGTGTCATTTCTCTGCTCTGAGAAAGCTTTGAGAGACAACAGAATTCTCTCAGTCTTTCTATATGGTCAGATTTGCTTTATTATCCCTCAAGGACAGATTTGGAAATGAAAATACAAAGAATCAAACCAGCTTTCCTCAAACTTCATAGCTGAAGAATTTAGAATAGAAGAATTAAATGATTGATACCGAGGACAAAATAGTGATTTGACCTGCTCACTGGGTTTTCTGATTCAGATGATGTTCATATAGTCTAGTGAAGTACATTCTATAAAATGTGTCTCTTAGATGAGAAGAACATGTGAAAGTGGTTGTGTAAGCAATTAATTTCTTCTTCTAAAGCTGCAGTGGATATTCCTGTGATCTTTCTGTCTCCAATTGCTCTTCTGTTTGATGTGAAAGTAGGGGATTTTTATTATGGTTGGCTTCATATGTCCCACTCTCTAGAATCTAATGTTATATTTCAGTAGCAATTTATTTTTAGCAGTGAAAATAATAAAGGAAAAATAACTGGTTTAAACTATTGCTACTTCAGGAGAATTAAAAACTGAGATTGGAGAAAGGAATAGTATAGATCCTTCTAATGGAATTGTGAAACATAGTATTTTTTCCCTGTTGATTCTTTTCATATACAGGCTTTCTGAACTTGTCAGTGGTGTGGTAAGAGCAATGGAAGTTGCAACTAAATTTAAAGAGAGGGCTTTTCAGCAGGCTTCTTGCTTGTATTCATCAAATAATAACAGAGATGAATATTTTGATTTCTGAATTTTTGTTCTTGACTTTTGTTAGCTTACAAGTATGAACATAATGCAACTCTAAATTTTAGAATGCTGCAGGCTCTAAAATTTACATCAAACCACAGTTTTCTGAATCAAGTCTGAAGTCTCTAGCATAACAATAATTGCCTCTGAAGTTGCCATTTAAATCCAAACAATTTGTGTGTTGAATTAAAAATGAAAGAATGTTTTGATACATCTTCATCAGAATGTTCCATTTTATGACAGAAGATATCTAGACAGTTAATCACAACCATGGCACTTCTGTCAGCTCTGTAAAGGTGTTAATGGTCTTAGAGGAGAATGAAGTCAAGACAGGAACCCATTAAACCAGCACCATACATATACTTGGCTCTATGTATAAGGCTGAGACACACACTGGGCTATGAGGAGGGAGACAGGTCTAATTCATTGTGCCATCTGATACAGGAAGAGTATGCTCTGGCATAAGGAAATACACCTTTGATATGTCTCTTTTGATTGGAGAGACCTGCTCACATAGCTTACCTCAAGGTGTAAGTCATTGCCACAACCATGTTCCTCCTTCTTCAAGTGGATCACTGCTGGTGAGTGGACCATGTGGGGTCATGGATGGGCAGAGGCCTCAGTGCCAAGCTGTTCAATGTGTGAGATGTTACCTTCATACCCTGCATCGTATTTCAGAAACTGTGTGAGTGCATGAAATAAGTCTAGGTTGGCTACAGCAGCCACTTGACCATTATTAGCACCCCAACAAAGTCACCTTTTTGATAGTAATCATTATAGTGTGGCCAACACATTGTGGTCTTGCAATGTAGACAGGACTGTGAGTTGTGTCTTCACCTTGTCCCTGAATTATGTGATAGCCTTTGGTTTTGGTTGGGCTGTAACATGATTTGGGAATGCGGCTTGACACTATCTACACTGCAGAATAAACAATGTTCTCAGCAGTGTTGAGCAATTACCATCTCATGAGTACCTTTTCCCGCCCCAAGGTAGACTTTTTAAATCTTTCAATGAATCAACACTTGCTACTAAGCACATTACTTTCATTAATCTAATGATTTCTTAGAAATCTGAAGTGCTTCATAAGCATTAATAGGTCCTCATACTAGTCATTTGAAATAGTGTATTCCTGTAATTTCTATTCTAATGGGGTAAATAAAGGCACAGAATGGTTAATTCCCTTTCAGAAAGTCACTGGCAAAGCCAGTAATGGAACTGCCAATTGTTTTAGCCATAACCTACAGTATGTTTCCAAGAATGAATTAATGATGGACTAATAGCATGGAAGACTAGACTAGAGCAGGCAAGAAACGATGCAGAAGTATGTTTCAGGACCCTTGACTATGAGTTTTCAGCCAAAGCAAGGGGATGTTGTCTCATGTTGCTATTTGTGAATGACAACAGCAATATAAGTAGAAACCCATGTTAAGAGAAGTATTACCACACAAGCTGTTGCAGCAAGAATGAAAAGGACTGGAAGATAAATGCAGTGCTGAAACATGTAGTAGATGAGTTGTAAGATACCCTACATATCTTTACAACCAACAAATTAAAAAAAAAAAAAAAAAAAAGAAAAATCAGCCAAAGTAAAATCTGACTGATAGAAAAGTGCCATGTCCAGCACGCAAAGACCCAGACATAACAGTATGACATAGAACATGTCTAAAATCCATTCAGTGCTTCATAACAGGATGCTGGGGATGCTGAAAGGTTACTATACAGAAGAATCCAAAAGGACAAATTAAAGAAACGTGGATATAAGAAATGAATGAGATTCATCAGTTAGCACTTAGGTTAAGACTGAAAGGACATTGGGAAAGGGAAGTCTTACCTGATATCAGATACAAGACTTGAGACTGGTTGTTAAGAAGAATGTATTTCTACAATACTACCCTTGTTACTGGGAATGCTAAAGATGTGCTGGAAACCACAAGAGTAAGGCAGCAGGATTTCTCTTAAGCAATCGTTTGTTGGATGGAAATGGTAAAGTTGGCTTTTCCTTGGAAGAGCTGGACATCAACAGCTGACATTCAAAGGGGGTCAAGATGAAAATAACCGCCAGAAAACCTGTCATCAATATGTTGTTCTGTAGCAAAATGACAGATTGTTATGGCCAGAGGGAAATCACTTTGCTTTGAGTCTGTTTTTCTCTTGAAATGGCAATACTGCAACTGCTGTATTAAATTAAAGGTTTCAGTGGAAGGACAGTGTATCAATCCACCTTCTCGATTTACTTCTTATTTCTGGCAACATTTTAATAGAAAAGTATATTTTATCTTCTTTTCAAGCAAAATACATATGAAGAGCAGTAATAAGGTCTTGAGTTCTCAGGGGATTTCTATGAGACTGGCTAGTGTGTCTGTGTCAACCCAGATGTCCCAGGATTAGTGCTGGGTAGCAAACCCTTAGCAAGGCTGCTACTGGTCTTTACAAAGCAACAGGATGATGAACATTTGACTACCTCAAAATGTTGGCATCTGTAACAGAAAAGGTATGGAAATTTAAAACAGTAGGGGTTTCCCAAGGTGTTGAAAAGGAGTGGGGAGAGTGGGAGGTAGAGGAGCCACCATAACTTTTCTTCAGACACAGAGGCTGAAAACATTTTGAATTCTTCCCCTTTATACTTGTCAGGCTAAGTTATGGCAAGAACCAGAGGAGTTTTCAGGCAGGCTCTGTGTGGGTGTAGAAAATGAAACATGCTAAATCCATAGTCTTCAAATTAATACAATGAATAAGTTCAGTAATGTCAGGGGGTTTGAAGTAGTGATATTAATTTCCCTCTTATACAGGAAAAACACGTGCTTCTCATGCTTCTGGGTGTCACATGACACTGTTACATACCATCCCCATTTGCGGTGGTTTTGGATCCAGGACTGTCACTAATCTGCCACATGAACTTCAAACAGCCACTACCTCTTTCTGTGCCTCTGCCCCTTACCAGCCTTTGTTACTTTTTTACTTGAATTCTGCTCGTATAGCACCTCATACCATCCAGAAATAAGTGCACTAATTGAAACTAAGAGTAAACAGAAACACGGGGCTTTGCAGGACTGAGGTAAATGCAGTTTTATGGGGACAGCTGCAGAATTTAAGCAGGTACACCTGTAGTACCACAAACTATCATCCAAAATTGTGATGATTGTGGGCTGGGGCCCTGAAGACTATTTAATGATTTATGATATCAATCGAGTCTTGCTGTTACCATTAGTGAGCAAAACACAACCCCTATAGTAAAGCAAGGTGCTATTGGGATTTTGAAGTGAAGGTAAACTGAATAGCTGAGTACCTCTATTAAAGGTCTCTAGGTAATTTAAAACAAGAGAGTTCAATATGTTTGTGATTTTGGTTTGTTTTTTGTTTTATTACTGTCCATCTCCAGAGGCAGTGGTGTTTTCTTTCAAGAGCATCTTAGAAGCTATGTCTGTTCCACTGCTGGCTTAAGGTAAAAGAGCCTCTTCAACACCAAAGCTGACCCTTTCTGTTTCCAATGTCTTTTGTGCACAGCCTCCAAAATACTCAAGTTTCAGGCTGCTTTCCCCTCAACTCAGCAGAAAATGTTAGCACTGCTGATCTCTGTGACAGAGCAACGGGTGACAAACTGCCTTGTCATTTCAATCAAACCACCCACACTTGTCATTAGATTTATCCAGGGTTAAACCGTTCATTACGCACCAGCCTGGGCTGCCCGGGGTAGCTGTTTTTCTTAATCTCTTGTCATAACTGTTGTAGGTTGGAGGCAGGAATGAAAGCACCTGCTGGCTGAAGTGACAGCTTTATTCTAGGAGCGTGGGGACTCAGCTGAAAGAAAAAAACAAGTGGGGACACGAATTACTGGATATGCAGTTCAGAAGGATAATGCATTTTGTAGAATTAAGAGTTTGTTTAAAAGAAATCATACAGCAGGTCTCCTTTCCTCCTACTTCCTATATACCCTACTTTTTGCACACTTTTTTTCTATAATCCTCTTGGTTTTTTCCACATGAAGCTGCTCTTTAGGGTTCTTTTTTTCATTAAGAGACTTTGCTGTTTTAATTGGAATACATTCAACAAAACCCATTACCAATTCCTGTGCCAGTTTTTGTTTAAAAATGCAAATATCAAAGAAAAGATGATGTAGACTCATTTGGTATAATCCATTTCACATTGTAATAACACAACTCCAAAAGCATTTTATTTTTAATTTTGTCTTGTTATGTCTCAGTGTGTTAACTGTATCTGGATGACAAAGTTAGGGTTTTTTACCCTAACACTATAAACACAAGGTAGTACAGTTCAGTGCCAAATATCTCAGAAGTGGGAATCTTGTTTTGAATCTGATACTGACTTGCCTTTCCTCCCACTTACCCTACAGCTAAGTGGAAACAAAGATTTTTTTTTTTCTTTTGTTTTTAAATTTATTTTTCATTAAGTATCATGCTATTTGCAGTAAAAATCCTAGTTATAGTCCTGGGAGACAGCTACTCACAGAGTAGCTAAGGGAAAAAAGAATAATTAGATTATTTGTCCACACAACCACTGGAAATAAAATGGCTGTATTTGACTTATTTTGAATAAATACTCTGCATTAGAGTTTTTGATCTGATAAAATTTACTACAGGTGCATTAGACCTTTGAATGAATTTTCATAGGATGTTCAAGCGCTAGGTATAGTGCACATGTATTTTTTAATAACTTAAACCATGTAAATTCTGGTAATACTGCTAACTCTTTGTTGCTACTGGGTAATTTTCAATGACTTGAACATCCTAAGCAATTTCAGTGACCCAAGATGTAAAACAATATAGCCCATTACAGAGTGTTTTCTTATTTCTTCCTAGTTAGGCCAATCCTGTATAGATAAAAGCAACTTTTAAGGTAATAAATATATGTAATAACATATTATAGTATCTTTATGTATTATACATACATTTTATATTATTTTTAATAGATATTATGGAGATACAAAATTTCTCAATATGCTGCATGTTAAAAATAAGTGTATTCTAATACTGTTATAACTTTCTAAGAGAATATAGCATCCATCTCAAAATTGTGTTCTGGAGCAAGTCTTTATGGTCATTAAAATAAGGGCTTCTTTTCATACGGAAAAGCAATGTTAGTCACCTGACATGCATCTTTCCCTCAGCACTCTGAAAAGCAGGACTTTTATCAGGGAAGTTTCTCTCTGCATACAGAAATAGAGAACATAGATTGGAATAGTTTTTAGGAGCTTCCCAAAATTTTTCTGTCAGGTACCTGGTCAGTTTGTATCCTAGTACAGATGGCAGGTGTAGACGGAGAGGTTTTAGAGCTGTATGTTTCAGATGAGCTGTCACACACCTGTGTGTAACTCAGCCTGTTGTACATCTTTGGCCCATTGGATGCAGGTGTACTGCAAGAAAAGAGGTCCAGGGTACCCATGGAGGACTAAGGAGAGCTAAGTGCCCTTTCTTTAACCAGGAGAGAGCTTGTGAGGACTGAGGGAAGAAGTGAAGGAGAACAGAGTAACTCCAAAGGATTTATGGTATGGGTGTCAAGAAAAGGGAAGCAGAAGCCACCCCATGTGAGAGGAGGCAGAGTAGTTCTGAAATACAACAGGTATCATCTGATACCCCTCAAGGTGTTTGTAAGGTAGTGGCCAGTGAATCTTTTGGCCTGAGAGGCTTGGATCTAGACCTTTTGTTGGGGTAAGAGCAGTGAGACCTCAATGGTTATGCAGAATCGGGCCCTCTGTTGTTACGTAGGATTATGTGGTTACTGATGCCCTGTTTTGAGTCTGATTGCATTTTATTACTAGATGATTTAAAATTGAAGAGTTTTACTGTAAGCTGTATATAGAATGGGGAGGAATGGGAAGATATAAAAGAAGGGGAGGAGAGAGCAAGGCAAATATTCTGTAAAAGGTTAAACTACCTTCAGAGACAGCCAAAGTGGGACAAAAGGGAAATCATCGGAGAATAAGCAGCAAACCGTAAGATTAAGGGAATAATTGTAGATATGATGGCCCACTAACTTACCTTGATATCATCCTCTTCATGTTAGAAATGATCCTGGGAAGCCAAGCTGTGGTTCAGAGACAAGATGCAATTTAAGCACTGCTTTGATTGTGATCTTTAAGACTAAGGTAGAAATGAACTTCCTAAAGTTTTGCTTACGTAGATGAGGATGAGCTCAAAATCCTAGAGAGAACTCTGGAGCCATCTTATAAAGATTGTGATGGTTGAATCTCACACAACACGAAGCTGTGATAGCAGTGCCTCCCTTGTAGGTAAGTATGTAGGTTTCAATTAACATATATGTTGTCCAGCTGAACTGTCCACACCAGGGTTTGCTTTCCTCCGTTTTAACACTTTCTGTCCTCAGATATTTCAATTACCCTTTGCCTGTAAATAATCCTTACTATTCTTTGCTGACTGCTAAAATTGCAACTGAGACTCTACAGGGTCAGTTCCACGTATGACAGAAGAATGGTGAGCATATGCTGCTAATACTTCAGGAACAGGAAGAGCAGTGATGAATTACAAAGCTGTTTGTCTTGTACCTCAGCAGGCTGAAATGCTTCGGGATAAATTTGGTGGGAAAGACACAAGAGAGGAGTATGGAAAGTAAGCTAAAATGCAAAGCAGCTTACCAAAGACTGATTATGAGGATAACTAAACTGATTACTCAGTGAAGGATTATTACTTGTCTTCACATAGGAATGGATGGTGGGTTTACCCGCATCATTTTCCGTGGTGCTACTTGGAACAGGGGAGGAAGTTTAGTATAGGTATTATAAAGGGCACAGTGAGGTGGCTCACAAGAAAGTGTCAGTAGGACATGTTACAGGAGGAAATAAAGGTCTGAAGAGTTGAATAGTGAGAATCTTTAAGGACTATTTAATATATGTAATAATATTTAGAAACAGTGACGTAAAAAGTACAAGTGCGTGAATAAAAATTATTGATGACCCAGGACAGGAACATGTCTTCAACACAGAAGCAGGCTGTAGTATCAGACAGGATTTCATGGACTGGTAACAGTACTGAGGGGATAGACATGTTATGGGAATGTATACATTTCTGTCCTACAGTATTTAACCATATAGTGGAGGAGAAAGATTAGTACATTGTGTGTGGTATCATCAAAACTAGCAGTGAGAGAAGCCTCATTAAAAGAGATTCCAAGGTATATTAAAAGTTGTATGTGCCTTAAATGGGAACAATGTTTATGTCACTGCATAAAACACCGGTAAGACCAAATTTTGTGTTTTGATTTGATCACTCAAATACAAAACAGAAATCATACAAATGGAACACATATGGGCAATTGCTACTAGGAGGGTCAGGGAAATGGAGATCCTGTGCAGAGAAAGACCAATGAGCCTTGGTTTGCTTAGTCCTCAGTAGAAGTTTGCTACCCTTTCTGCAAGTGCCTTTGTAAACGCAGAAGAGAGAAGATAGAACATGGGGGTTTTTTGTCTGGTAACATTGCCAGTTTAAAAGCTTTCTGACTCTGTTCCAACCCTGCGTCATGCCCTTGCCTGCAGGCAGAAGCGTTGCCTGTGAGAGCCCAAAAAACCAAGTCCATACAGCAGATGAAGGGCAAGGCTGGTGATGGACAGTGCAGGGCCAAAGGAAGCAGGGACAACCACTTACTGAGAAGGCATTGCCATGCAAAGGTATGGGAAAACTCTACATTTTTATTAATTAAAAAACATAATAATGTTGGAGCAAAACAAATTAAAGTAAAATTAATGTTTACTTAATTCAAAAATGGAAATTGGAAGACCTTTTTTGTCCCTTAGAGCAACTCATGTTCTCAGCCTGCCATGGAGCAGGGGAATTAAACTCTGTATGTGCATCCATAGCAATCTTAAAATGGAACACGAGCTCTGTTTGTGCACCTCTAGGATGGGATGATGGAAGGCATTCTTGAGTTATATGTATAATAACTCATCTAATGTGTCCCATTTATGGTTGTTTTAGAAATCCCAGAACACAGACACCTTATTTCCCTGCAAATTATGCCTTTAGAATTACAAAACAGCACCAAACTGATTAGCTCATAGGTTCCTTTCCCTCCTGTCAGAAGTATAAGGAAGAATTAGATGTAAATTGCTATCTAAAGTTCAGAGGAAGTTTGTACCAACTCTAATGATTATTGAGTTCAACTGCTGTGTGAAGTTACATCTTTTTGAAACTTTGAATTAAACTTGAGTATTGCAGCACCTTGTATATTTAGCTATGTTTTTCTCAGTGGCAAGGCATTCAGATTAGTATAATTCAGGTATGTCAGAAATTTCATGCTTGCTGCTTGAATGTGTCTCCTCCTGGCTTGGTAAGCAAGAGGAGATGACTGTTTACTTTTTAAAACAAAATCAGAAAATTGAGTTCTAGCGTTTCCTAAACTTCAAGACTCCTGCCAGTTTAACTTGGGTTTCTCTGCCCTACTCAGTGTTTCCCCTAGTGATTTTGATTGGGCACATCAAGCATTCATTTTTTTTTAATGCGTTTTAATGCATATTAAAAGGAATTTAGTAATGGTATCAAATACAACAACACTGGGTCTTGTTCCTTGTCCATGCTGCTAAATTCAGAGGGAGCAGGATGAGAATTATAGTCAAAACCAGCATATGTGATTTCTTTTTTTGTGTGTGTGTGTGTGTGTTTGTTTTCAGTGCTGAAGGTGTAGTAAATTTGCAGGGAAACTTGGCTCTTGGAAAGAAAGTGTCAGGTGAAAGATTGTAGTTTGGGTTTGTGTCAGAGTATTCAAGACTGACATTAATTCCCGTCTCACTATCTACATTACTAGACTTAGTCCTACAAAAAATATTTACCCAGTTTTCTTTGTTACAGAACTGTCTATGTGTCATATTTTTATCAAGTGTCCTGTGCTTTTGTTTTTTTTACTTTTGAGTGCAATGTAATTATTTTTATAGCCCAGACTTTATTTTTTAAAGCATGTAGAGTTGGCAGTTCAGTGGCTCTGCTGTTTCCATCACATCCAACCTAAATATACTTGCACCTTGTCAGTAGGCATATGTCTGTCTGCCTCTACAATTTTTTTCTGCCCTTGTGTACCAGATACACGAGCCTCACTGTGTACGTAGCCTTAGGAGTTACTGAATGCTTATTAATGGTGGGAAGGGGTGTACTGGGAAAGAGGTTGGCAGAAAGTGCTGGTGGTAAGAGCTGTTCAGTAAACATCTTTGAGTGTTGGAACATCAGCAGGTTGTGAGTCTGGGGCACAGCCTCGGCAGTGGAACATACGTAGCTGTACCACGGGGATTGAAAGCAAGCAGGAGATAACCCACAAAGAGTCAGAAAGACGATGACTTCTGTGAACTCATGTGTTTCCGTATGTGAGGCTGACTCCCATGAGGTCTGTCATTGCCTTTTATCGTAAATGGTAGCATGCAGCTGAGCCAGTGCTTGTCATGCTGACCTAAGCCACAGAAAATACTGGTTTGAATTTTTGGTGAACTGGTCGTGTCAAGTCTGCAGTCTGACAGGCTTCTGACACTCATCTTTTTGATTAGAGGCTAGTGTTATGGTTCTGTGCAATAGAGATGAAGGACGTGTATCTTCCAGAGAAGATCGTTGTTGACTAAACCTGAGGTTTTAAAATAAAAGTTATTTCTTTGCCATTTAGGTATTGGATTTTCTCCATCTGAAACTATTGCATAGGTTAAATTTAAAATTCAGGCTGGTACAAAGTTTTGTGTATAATTGTAGTGAATTAAAATGATAACTGCTGATTTTTAACACCAGTATAACACAGAGATGTTACTGAATCATACCAGAACAAGAGATCCTAATATAGTGAGACTTAAAACTTTTATCTGGAGTTAACTGGAAATCTTTTCTCTGTTTTGTTTTAAGAGTTTTCTTATAACGGACTCAGACTTTCCTTATAACAGATTTAGAAAAGATGTAATTTTTGGATATTTTAAAAAAGAAGACTTTATGAAAATTAAAAATTGAATATTGTGTGAAAATGTACATGCTTTTATTTCTATGTCTGACATGTCAGGAAAACAAGCCAAAAAATGGTAACAACAAGAATATTTTGATTTTAATTTTTCAGAATGAACATGTTTGTAATTTGTAATCTCCTTCTAACAGCTACTCTGACCTGTTGTGCTCTATAAGCACATAAGCAAAGACAGAGCTGCCTTTTTTTTTTTTTTGTTAATAACTCCTTGGATAAACCTTAGCATGAAGTACTAAAACTGTATTTTTGCTACTCTTTTTAGTGCTGTAAGATCTTGTTCCTTTAAAATAAAAACAACTGCAATGTTAGCAATGAAAACATCATTTTTATTTATAGCACATTGATAAACGTAGCTTGAACTTTTTATCATGCAAACTCAGCTACCAGTCTGGGGTATGAATTTCCATCACTAGAGTGACTTAGATCACACATAGCATTTTCTTCAAAGTGCACAGGGACAAAATAATTCAGATTTTCAGCTTTTTTGGGTGAGTTATAGGGTTCATCTCAAGGTTGAAAAGGATGTTCAAGCAAGCAATTAACTTACCAGTTTAAGTTAGAGCTTCAGTTTCCTGCTTTGAGGAGGATGTAATCTAGGCCCTGAGCAGTTACTTCTCTTTTAGCATAAATGAACATGTCAAGTGTGAAATTTAACACGCTCTTATTTCTGCAAAGAAAAATGTTCTTGTAGTAATGTGGTATAAATAACAAGTGCAACATAATATGTGCTCACAATTGAAGACTTTAAAAAAGTGGAGAAAAAATGTGTAAAAAAATTTTTTTAAACAAAATTTATTATTTTAAAGTCCTTTTTGTATTCTCTGCCATTAACAAGTTAGTCCTTTCTATTCGAAATGCTAACAGGCTGTACTTTATCTAGTTTATGTACTTAATCTTCCTGTTTTCTGGAGCCTTGTAACTATTGAAGCCTGAGGTTCTGCTATCTGTCAAGGCAGTTTTAGGTGAGCATAATGCAGTATTTTGAAACAGAGATGCAACGTGGTCTCCCACTGAGACTTTGATTTTGGCTTATTGATTAATTTCTTAGCTTCCATGGCTGTGGAGACTGGGCTTTAACAAGTGCAAGTTAGGAATATAATAAATAAATTCTCAGAGAAGGAAGCAAACAGCTGATTTTATAGTTCTTTTTTCCATGCAGTTAAGATACTAAACATGATTCCCTGTAAAGCACCACACAAAATCTCTAGCAGTCTAATATAGCATATGCTAAGTTCATTTATTAACCTGACTTTTTTTTTTTTTTTTTGGCCTTTGAAGAATACATTTCTGACCTGTCATTAATTTCTCATCTGTCTCAAAAAGTTGATAATTTTTCTTCAAATCTTGGCTGCTGGAGTTCATGAAATTGCCTGTATCCTTAGGGTTTTTTCTTCATAAAATTACATGTACTCTTTATTAACTTTTCAATGACAGAAAAACCTGGAAGTGGGGATGACAAAGATTTTGATTAGAAAGAAAACTGAGGGTGCTGCTTTCTTTGTCATGGGAGGTAAGAATGTAGTTTGTAGCATTTTTGATTGCCTGTGATAACACATCTCAGATAATAGATTGTTGGAATACATTACACTGATATACTACTATTTCAAAGCTAGCAAGCACACAGCTGTGAGTACTAACGTGCATTATCGTTGTCCCTGGCATGGTCTAGTTTGCACTCCAGGAATTCCGACAAAGCCTGGACTATATGCAAGGGAAGATCACAATCTCACCCAGAAAATTATAGATTTTGGCCAGGAAGAACAGCCCACTCTCTCTTCATAAGCTGTATCTGTAAGTGTGTGCCTCGGGTGTTAGCTGTCCCCTGGCTATATTGACACATTCAGTGATGCTTCCTGAGCTGGAAGCTGGGATTGCCCACTCATAGGGGTGATTACCATTAGCAAGAACAGGACAGAAAATGCTGAACAGGTGACATACTTCAATTTTCCATTGTTTGTCTGTATTGCTTAGGTCTCTTCCTTTAAATACAGGAGTCAAATTATAAATGAGTCTGTTGTTCCTCTCCACTCAAGTGGAAAATGTGTTATTGTCTGGTTTTTTTATGAAGCCATTTAAAGCTGCTTACTTTTCTTTTCCATTATCCAGCTTTTTATTGCCCTTCCCTAAACTCCTTCCACTCCTCTCCTGGGGACACTAATGTGAAAGGAGACAAGAATGACACAGCAGCAAAGCCAGGCTAGGTGGATGCTGAAGGTGTGGCTTCATGCTAGTGATAGGTGTGTTTTTCCAGCACAGCCCAGAGCAGAAGAGACCCTGCAGAAGGAAACCCCTGGGAAGGTGGGGGCCCTGTGCTGAGACCCATTTCAAAGGTGGTGAGGCTTCCTCTGTGCTGCGGTCCCTGGCACCCTCTTGTTTGTGACAGAGGAGGCAGGGAGGCTTCCCTGCAACCTGGCAAAGTAGGTCAGCCATCTCCCTTCATTACTGAACCTTTTTTTTCCTTTCTCACATGTCTCTGTCTGACTGAAAGTCACTGGTGTTACATGAGTGATCTATTTGGATGAGCATCCCCCCTGCTCTGGTCTGTAACCCACCAAGGCAATGAGAATAAGTGGCAGGGTGAGTGTGTGTAGATGTATCTATATATATGTACATACATGGTTACACTACACACCTCTCATATATGTACGTTTGTATGTATATATATATGCACATACACCCTTGATATATGGTATTGCATGTATGTTTTTATGAAAGGGAAAGGTAGCAAGCACGTTGCACATAAGTGAAGAGAAAATGGCAATGGGTGAACCAAAAAGTTTGAGGTGCTCTTCTAAACTGAATGGTACCATTGACTTAACCACGTCTTACATCTCTGGAAGATGACGTCAGGGTAGAATCCTATTATATCTCTGTATTTCTTTCAGTATATCTGTCACTTATCAATAGTCATTTCAGCTGCAGAATGCTCTGAGGCAACATAAATGCAAAATAATGGGGAAAAGGCAAACCCAATGTTGTTGAATTGAAGATAGTTACCAAATATTCAGTATAGATTTTTATTTTGATTATTCCAACTCCACCACATGTTTGGAATGAAGTGGCTTAATCTTTTTGATTAAGTGGAAAACCTTCAGATAGAAATAATTTGTGATACCTCAGCATTTCTGATTGTGGCTAACACAAGAAGTTCTAAAATACCATAGCTCTGCAAGCAGTCCTGTATTTTGTGGTTACCCAGAATTTGTGTTTCTTATGAGAAAGATACAGCCTAACCTTGTAAGACTTGAATTTAAACTTGTGAATGTTTATTCTGACTTCTGAATGACAGAAGCCGTGTTTTCTTGCTTGTTCGTGGGAGCCAACGCAGTATATTCCAGAGAGCACAAACAGGGCTTTTTTGCCCTTTGACACAGTAATTTGACTTATTTTTCCCTAAATCTATAAAGTCAGTTATTCAGATTGAAACCTTCCAGTTGCTTATTATGAAGGAGTGGGAGTTGGCAAGAAATATTCAGCAAATTCATGCTACTATTCTGGGTGCCTCTTATAAAAGAAAGGGAGAGAGAATTTGTGTATCAGTGGTTACTCTGTATGGATGTAAATTTGGTTTTCCCTCTGGCAATTTAATTTTTCAATTCCAGAGTCAAAGCTGTCTTCTGAAAAGAGATCTGTATTTTGCCTTTTATGAAAAAAAAAAAAAAAAAAGGAAGAAAAAAGAAAAAAAAAAGAAAGGATAAAGAAGAAAACACAACCTCCTAACCTTCCCTTTCTGTCTTAGCTTGTCAGGCAGTGTTTGCACTTGCACTGCCCTATTGCACCCTGAGTTTGGGTGTCCAACACAAAATTGTTTGGTGTGTTTTTTTTCTCCAAGCTCCTCGGATGTGCTGAGAGCTGAAGTCTTCACCTCAGGTAGCAGAGGTCCAGGACATTAGATGTCAAGGCATTCAGATATCTTTGCTGAGCTCTTCAGGCACGTGCCATTTCATGGATGAGTGCATGGAACTCCAGCAAAGACAGACACATTTTGAAAACAAACGACCTCTTGCCACCGTCTTGCTTACAAAAAAAAAAAAACAAAAAAAAAAAAAAAAAGAGA
>JANIJG010010141.1:0-12786 GCA_024611175.1 Megaceryle torquata | reverse complement strand
CAACAAAAAAAACAAAATTTAGAAAAAAAACGACCTCCTTCACCTTTTTTAGAAAAAAAAAAAAAAAAAAAAAAAAAAAAAAAAAAAAGGCAGCCCATTGGTGTATAATTGTGTCAGGTATGTGTTGCCTTCAGGGTATCAAAAGGGCTTTTTTTGGAGTCAGATGCTTCAAATGAAAACCCGTCCCTGCATATGCTGTACCATGCTGTGTTTGGTTGGTTGAAAACCTTTTCAGTCTTTCTCCAGGGTCTGATGCTTAGCAGAGGTGGGACATCCCTCCCAAATGTTACTGCTGTTTCTTGTGTCAGTAGGGTCACCTATCTGACCATTCACAGCATTTCTCAGACCATCGATTGCTTGCTTCAGTCTCCTTAAAGTGCCAACTTTGGGAAAAGAATGCCAATGACCCAGATTTAAGGAAAAAAACTACCTTAGTGTTGCCCTGTTTTAGTCAAGCATTTGTTTTTTGGTTTTTGGGGGTTTGTTTTTGTTTTTTTTTTTTTTTATTCCCTCCTATAAAAAGAGAAGCTGAAGAGCCCTGAATTTACAAAACCCTCTCCTACACTTTGTTTTGAGGTAACGATTTTTAGCTTGGTTACAGCAGTTTTCAGCTCCTTTGAGCAAGTGCTTTCTCAGACGCACCTGGTGTTGCCTGTCTTTGCTAACAAAAGCTTTAGATGTGTTTTTGCTGGGGCGGGTGTGTAGGGGGGTAGATTTCTATCTGTCTAAGGGAAGCGTAATGTCTTGCTTTGAGGCTTCAAAGGGCCTGAGGTCTGCATGAGTGAGGGACCGTGAGCTCTGCTTCACTGCTGCAACTTTTAAGTGAAAGGGACTTGGTGGGCATGGATATTGATGTTGCTGTCAGACCAGCAAGTGTACACACCCACACCCTCCTGTGACTCTCTCAACGAATGGGAATAAATCTGTGTAAAAAGGATATTCAAGCTATCTGCATAACCAGCTCCATAGCTGGGTCTTGGAAATACTGTAAGGGCTGCCAGAAATCGGTTGTCTTGCCCAGGGAAAGAAGGTTGAAGAAATGGAATAGAAAAAAACCAAACGTGACCGTACTGATATTAACCTGACCCAAGGAGCAAAGCAGATGGAGATTTCTAAAAGAAATAGCCAGGCTGTGTTGTGGCAGTGGAGTGCAGTGCAGCAGATGGTGCAGTGTTAGAGGTCAGCAGATGCAGGGAGGAGGCTTCCGCCCTCACTGAGCCCATGTCCTGCCTATTGGCAGGTGAAAGTAAACCAGAAAAATCGTGGGTGATCTGCTGGGAAAACAGCTCCCAAGAAGTTCCCAAAATAGCCTTACTGGCCTGACACTGGTGTCTCACAGCATGCTAGGGAGAGCTGCTCTCTTGTGGTACACGATGGGGGATTTTCTGAGGCTGCACTGTGATGCAGCAGCGAGGTGTTGGAGCAAGAAAATGCATTTGGTTTGCTGAAAGTATGGCATCAAGCTGTGTTTTCTATGATCTGCACTGAAACATAGATCTGATCCTTTCTGATCAAAGTACAGCATATCTAGAACATAAAAGAAGGGCAAAGAGAAGTCATATAGTATTGTATAATGTCTATGGAGAGAAGCGTATCGTTGCTAATGAAACCTGATAAAAAGACGATTGGTGGTAAGGATGGAAAGCTGGAACATAGAAGTGAGCAAGTCGGAGAGGTGTAAGACATGATTTATTTGCCTGCAAACGATAATAAAGTAGTCATTCTCTACTTAACTATGGCTATAAAGCTATTACTAAAACCAGCCTGGAGAGTGTCTAATGTACAATGCCTGGGGGGGCCAGCAAGCATAAAAGGGTGCCCTTGGTTGATGTCATGACTCTATGATTTCTGTTCCTCTCTGAACTATCCTGATCAGCACTGAGAATGTCATTAAACTGCAAGTGCTTTTTTGTAGCTCGAAGTCCTATTTTGTCTTTTTCCCATACAGAGTAATTTTAAAGAACAGGAGTAACACTGAGCAGTCTGTAGGTAGCTACAGAAAAAAAAAATTAATTAAGTCACTTCAGTGGTTTTCTGTACTTTTCCACTGTTAAGACTGGCTGCATAAAGTGTACTTTCTTGGCCTTTTGACAAGTACTAAGGAAGCCTGTGCATCATTTGTTTGGGTAGGATTATTCTGATTTCAATGCGTTATAATCACCTGAACGCTTGTTCTCCACATTTCCATTCCTGTGTAACCTAATAAGGTTATAAAGTATATCTTCAAATAAAGTCAGACATGATTTTGCTGAAGCTGATAGGGCTCTTCTGACTTACAGTGGTGGATTTGTGATTTAAACAAACATGACTGGGAGAGTAATGCCAAGTTCTCTGTAGTATTGCAAGCAGCATGCGGAATTGACGTCTTCCACTTTTACACTTCTGCTCAATAATAAAAATGCAATTCCTGACTGAAAATAAGTATATTAATTTTGATTTATCAGTTGCAGAGTGAGTAATTATTGAACAAAATGACTATACATTTTTTTTCCATGAGGAGTCTGGTGTCATTCTAGGCACACTAGAATAAGCACAAAACATTTCTGTGGTACTTAGTATTGCTCAGGGTTTCTGGAAGTCAAAAGAATTCACGCATTGACCCACATGTGTTGATAACTTTGTTTACAGCTTTTAATATCAATTTCAGTACTGAGATGTAACTGCATGGATGGTAAAATTTAAGCTGCTCATATGCTAGTAGAACTTGATTGTTCATCTGCCCTGATTTTGCAGAATAGGAATATGATTATGATTAGAACTAAGTCCGTATGTAAGCAGTCAAATGTAATCCTTTCACTAGAATTGCAATAATCTGCTAGGATATATTCAAATAGCAGGGGGTTTTGTTTGGTTGGTTTTGTTTTTTTTTGTTTTGTTTTGTTTTTTTAAATATAATTTACTGACACTGCATAAAAAAAAAGAAAGTAAAACTAACTTCAAAATGTGATTTAAAAAAATTTATTATTATTATTATTTAAATCTTTATTATTCGGTTATGCCTTGAATCACAAATTATTTGTGCATGAATTCTAAGCGTGCCCAATATCTAGTATTGGGTTACTCTGCAGATACCAGCTGCAGAATTTAATGTAATCTCTTAAAAGCTACAGAAATACTCATCTCTGAACAGCCTATCTAGAGTGTCTTTCTATGCCATAGTCAGCTGAGAATTTTAAGTGAAGCAGGATATTCAGCGTGATACTTTATTTAGCTTTACCTAGATTATAAATCTCACCATAAAACTGTCATTCATTTACTGTTCCTTAGGAGTATATAATAATTTTGTTGTGGATTTGTTAAGTATCTTTTTGCCTTATGTGCTTCCAATATTTTAATAGTGCTAGAAATGTGATAGGAAAAAGAGAAGAAATACTGCTTCCAGGCTAGTAAACTGTCTTAAAATCACTGATTGTTAGCATGATAATAAAATACCTGAACTTTCTCTGTCCCAGGTGGTCATACTTTTTGGTTTTTAGGGACTTTAACTATTCTGATCATAAATTCACAAGACTGAGATACCTAACAGTGGGACACTGCAGGAGAACAAGGCTTGTAGCAGGGAAATTTGGCTTCAGGGGGCTTATGGCACTAGTTAGGTAAAATTATTTCAGGTCTTTGCAGTTTTGCTTATTATTTCTCTGATGAAATTTTCTTCATTGTTTTTGATAGCATGTGAAACGCTATGTATTTGTTTAATTTTAAATCATGTTTACACTCTAGCTGTATCTAAATGTATATGTATGTGATTAATTTAGATTGAAAACCACTATGTGGACGCCATCACATTCTAGAAATGTTAGATGTCTGCATGGAATCTGTTAGGTAAGAACTTTTTGTGTCACATCCAAGATGAAAATTGACTGACAGGACAGGATAGTGAATTTTTCTCCATTGTATTTTAGTGAATCAGTTTTATATTCTAAACAATATCAGATAGAGCAGGTTACAAAGCCAGACTTTTTTTGCTTTGTGCACATGGACTTTTCTCTCAGACCTTTGTGTCTTGTGCATGTGCTCTGCTCTTCCTCAGGGAAAATTTTTGGAGAGTTAGATATATATATTATATTTGGTCCTATGCAAAGAGCTGAACCATCTGGTCCTTCCTGCTTGTTTTTGCCTTGTAGTAAATCATTCTAATGTAGCTCTTTTAAAGGATTTTGAGTAAAGCATTGCTAATTTTTGTTGATAAAATACAAATACAACTTTGGGGTGTAATTCTATAAAAATAATGCTGTTTAAAGCAAAGGGTTCAGAGACAACTGGTTTTTGGTGACTTCTGATGTGAAAATGAATTACAGTAGAACAAATTTTAAAGCTACTCTGAAAGTAGAGTAGAATACAGCAGACCTAGATAAAAGAGTAATGAAAAGTGAGGTTTTTTCCAGGAAAAAAAAAAAAACATCTTAGTGTCCCCGTCCCCCCGTCCCCCCAATTATTACAGTATGTAAGCATTTCTTGTATAATGAACATTGTGTTAGAAAAAATATTTACATCTATCTTTTAATTATTGGTTCTCACTACATGTTTTCTGTGTGTCCTTGAAGGCACGTGTGTGTCTGCTTTGGGTCTAAACTTACTCTTATTGAATTAAATGGCCTCTGCTAAGTCCTGTTGAAATCAGTGGTGTGAAGAACGAATTCAGCCCGTTACAGAATTTAGTCTTTGGTGGGAAGAGAACTGGGCTATTTATTTACATTCACTTCTATTTTTTCCTTCATTTGGCTGTGATAAATCTGAATATAACCCTCCTGAGTGAATAGCTTTACTTTTTTTTTTTTTTGTCTGTAAAAACAGGGTCACTTCTTCAAACACTTTTTGAGGGATAGATTGAAATAATTAATGCACGTCTAATGGCTGCTTTTTTGGGATAACACTTTGCTAAATGGGATTAACACCATGCTTGTATATACAAGAAACTCACAGAAGCACAAATGATGTTATTGCAAAGCACCACATGGTAATATTTGTCCCTAGTACCTTCCTTTTTCCTCTGGATTATACAAGGAATGCATACTAAATCCAGATGTGAATGAGTTAGGGATTAATCAAAGCTAGTCTCAAAAAAAAAAGCATTGGTATTAAGGGAGAACAGTGTTTTGCTTCATACAAGCTCAGGCATTATCTGGGCAGCTCAGCTTTGTGTTACATATTTTAAGTGGTACAATATACAATACACAGTTCTGTGGCAAGAAGAAATTTTAATGGATAGAATTAGAAGAAGGATTTTCATAGACAGTACATAGCCAAAGTAAACATAATACTATGGATCCTTTTCACGTTTAGGAGAACATTTATTTCTTGTAGGCATTTGATCATTTGGCTTTCACCTCATCCAACAGTTCCATAACTGCACTTTCCAACACTGTGCTTCAAATAAAGCTTACTTAAGCTCACAGTGTTATGAAAAATGGAGCTTGTATAAATTTCCTTTGCATTATAACTCCATCTTGGCTGTACATAGAAAGTGAACAAATACAATTTCCAGGCAGTCTTTTTATCTGTCTGCACATCTCAGAGGCTTCCCGATAAGGCTTTTCGTGGGGACAGAGAGGGTGTTTAAAGTAAATATAATTTGCAAATTTTCATCCATTTTAGAAGCAACATTAAAGACCTTAAAAGTAACATGTTTTATGAGATTGACAAACAATTAGATGGGTACAGAGATAGCACAATGCATAATTCTACACTCTACAAAATTAGTCTGAGTGAGAAAAAACAGAGAGACCATAATATCCTATCTTAAGTCGTTGTTTCAGATATGTGCTCTAAAACTTGAAGGTATGAAAATTGTTCTGTAAGCTCTATCCAGTAAGTGGCCAAGAGCTACTTGTCTACATTAAGACACGAGGAATATATATAGAAGAAATTTAAATACTCAATAAATAGCTATGACCTTTCTCCGGGAAAACAAAATAAAACAAAATCCAGTTATAAACAACAAGGTGGGATTTCTGTGTGCAGTGTCTCTGGAAAATATTTTCATGAAAAATCCCAAAGAGAAAACAATATGGTAAATTCAGTTCTGTAAATTAATTTAGTTTAAATAGCTGATGATAGCTCACCTTTCCAGGTTCCTTATGCTGATTTACATGACCTCAACAGAGCTCTTCAGAAAATGGCCCCTCTGTTTCTACATGCGTTACAAACTGCACTGTGCAGAGATACCAAACTTCACAAACCAGATCATCATTGCAGATTATAGCAATATGCACCTTATCAGCTGTTTCCTAATGAGATTGACCTTACACAGTCACTATCTTTATCAGTTGATCTATTTCCACAAAATTTAACAGAAGGATTAAGGTTTCGATCGACATTTAAGTTTCTCCAGGTATCATGAGAACCGAGGGCTGGATGGAGGGAGAAACTCAAGGCAGTGCCTGAATGACAGCAGCACGAGCTCAGCAGGGACCTGTTTGGTTTAGAGTGCCGTTGGCTGATGGACATCCACAACAAATGCCACCGATGGGCAAGGCTGACATTGTGAGACCTACGGGGATGTCAGGGTAGGAGAAGGTTTAAGGTGTGTTCACCTGTTGGAATTTTTTTTTTTTTATAGTGTAGGAATAAAAGCAGGGAAGAGAGAAAGCAGATATTTGCATTTGGGGATATAAAACAGAGGATACAAATTATGAAGGCAATTTCAGTAGCCTTTCTCCACCCACCCCCCTTTTCTGTGCTAACTTTATGTGTCTATAGTTCTACTTGGTCTTGGTTTAACGCAAATAAAGATCAGCTTCTGAAATCCCATGTTTAGCATCATATGTACATGACAGTATAAAAATAATAGATCCTGCAGTGTTCAATTTGGTGGATTGATGTAAAACTCTAACATTCTGGTGGACTGAGTGTCACTGTAGAATATTGCTTTTTTTTTCCTTTACAAAAAAAAAATTTGCAAAAATCCCAGTGTGTTAATATTAAAATACTTTCTTCTTCCTCTCTGAAACCAGCACATTCAAGAACTATACAAAATCTCAGGATCTTTAGTGTGTTCCTGTCATCATCCCATCATGTTTTTCAGCATGCAGTATGTGAGCCGATCACTTCGTCATTAAGTGCTTGCAGGAATCGATAGAGATTTCCTGCATAGAGGGAGTGCAGAATTTGGCCTGTGATTCTCAGGCAAGCTGACTTGGAGCATTGCTATGAGTCACTAAAGCTTTTTGCAACATTGTTTGCAATTATCACTAGCAAATGAACTCTGAACTTGAGCCTTTTTAGGAAAATGATTTCACATTATAAAAAGGTCTGCGACATAAGGTTAAATACAGAGCAGTTGTCTGGACAGTGAACAACATAGAAGACTGAAAAATTTAATACTGCAAAAATTAAATGCTTTTCCAGAAAACCTACAGGGCTTATGATTTTCTGCTTTACAAAAAAATGCAATTTTAATAGCCATATTACACGTCACGAACAGAAATTGTGATTTATGTTTTTTCCTAACCCTGTACCATTATATTCTTAAATTTGGTATTCTTACTAATTTTAGATAGCTTTGCTTTGAAGTTCTCGTATTCCTTTTCAGCACAGTAGTTAATACAATCAATATACAGTGGGAAAAAAAATATTGTTAATACAATAGGAATTAACTTCCAGAATAGATATCAGGCATGACTGAAGACTTTATTTAATATTTGCAAAAGTAGTTTGATGGCTAACAGATACCTCTGTTACTACTTTTCATTTGTTAGTAGTGATGTAGATAAATATTTTCATGTATATATTGAATAACATATTTAACTTGCTAAATTTTAATATTGGTTGCATGCACTGTAGATATGAGTAAAGCATAACTGTTTACTTTCATCTCCCAAGCACTGACATAGGAAGGTTTGAACTCTTATGGTAAATATATAGGAAACTTTCATTGTGGTAAGATCTTGGGATCCCTTTTCTTTCCTTGTTTTGCTTTTACCACAAGTCTGTCTCTCCACAGAGAAGCAATTAAGAAGGTACTAACTCCTACTGTCTGAGATTTCGAGAGGACTTCAACATTTTTGACAGTTAGAATATTGCTTTCGTTGTTCTTATCTTACGGGTGGCAAAATAAATGTATTGAATAAAGTTATTAATGATAAGGAAAATCTTGCCTATTTCCCCCACTCCCCATTGCTTTGTAACAGTCCTTAATTAAGTCAAAAATCTATATATAGGTTCTTCACATTGGCCATTTTCTACCTTTGTATGAGAAGGTACATCTCAAAATGTAGCCTTTTTTTTTCTTTCTTTCTTATCTCATAATGCAACCTGTGATCAGGTTTTCTAAAATTGGAAGTAGTCCCTCAGGTGGGCTTGTAATAAAATGTAGTGATGGAGGTGTACCAGCCATGGTTATATCACTTGACAGAGGAGCACAGGCCTCAGCAGTGAGGTGTTAAGGGGGCTCTAAAGCCATGTCCTTGGTGCCTCACTTGCGGATCCATGACTAATGCCTTTCCTCTTTTGGAGTGTTGTACTTTGCCATAAAATTTTAGCTCTGTTGTTGCTACAAAAATGTGAAAGTTCCCTAATTAGAGGAAGAACATTTCAGACATTGAAGAAGTGATTCCTTCTTTTCTTCAGGGGATTTATGAGACTCTGTGGAGTTCAGGTTTGTTCCAAGACCCTTTGCTGAAGGGCTCTGTCAAGGACCTAGGCAAGGTTTGTTGTAGTATGTCCATTTTGTGATAGCTCATCCATTAGATCTTTTTTTGAGACCTGTGAAACACTTCATTCAGAGTGTTCTTTTCAGAGTGGACTATTCCCTAATGTTATTATTATTTCTAAGCTTTCATGAGCACTGCTACAAAAATATGCAGGAAATTAATATTAAAGCAAATCCTTAATCAACTTTTCTCTTTGCTCCATATGTAACTGTTGTTGCATGGTTGTTTTGGTCTGTGCATCTCCTGGCAGAGGCAGGACATGACACACATGACTTTCCCTTAAGTGGGTCAGTAGCAGGGGACTGAAGGCCTGCTCTGAAACCTCTCCCTCCCAGATGCGTGCAGCTACTACAATGTAGGAGTCACAGCCGTTGGGTCTGGTGTAACCTTCTTCCTGCCTGATAACCTGAGGCCCCCACTGCCTCTGTAAAATGATTTAACTCTTTCTCTGCTTGACACCAAGATTCACTGGTAATTTCTTCACCCTCAGAAGCCTTCTTGAAAGTGAATTCTTTACAAGAACTACAATGAAAACATCTTTACACTTTGCAAGTCTTAAGACAGTCTGCTCCTAGTTTGCCTGCTGGCTGAGCTAAAGTAAATCTTGCAACCTTTCTGCAGCTTTGCATACTATGATTCAGTCATACTTATCTGCTGAAAAACATTGTAAGATGAATGTGTTGAAAGCCTTGGATGACAGCTTCCTGGGTTTTGTAAAATGTTGCTACAGGCTTAACCTAAAAACGTTGATGTATTTCATTATTAGGGGTTTGGTTCCTTTCCTGACACTGGGTCTTTTAGCATGAGTTAGGACTGGTGCTGTCAGTGATCTTAGGTGGAAATTGATCTTGGAGAAATTAAAGAAAAACTGTTTTCATCCTAGCAGGATTAGCTGTGATGAGCGTATGGTCATGGCTTTCATCATACATGAAGGACGGCTCCTGTAATTGTTGGAGCTTTGGTTTGCTGCAATGCAAGGAACTGCTCATGGGCTCGTGACTGTAAATAGCCTTGTAGCTGCAATTCTCTCTCCAGAACCTTCACCCTTAACTTGCATCATTGTGATGGAAAAGATTCCTACTTTTCTTCTCTGCTTGCAGCTGATCAAGAGACTTGCAGCTGAGATAAACCAGCCCTGCTAAGTCTATTGTTGGGCTTGTGCATCTCTGCGTTTAGTTTGACATGGGTTGTGAAATCAGACTAGTCCTTCCCTGCCCTAACACTGAGACACGAAGAAAATGCGCTGCTAAGTCTGTTCTTGCTGACTGACTCTGAATATTTTGTGCACAGATATATACTTCTATTACTTTATTACCCAGCTAGTAGAAAGCCATTTCCTGCCAATAGCGATAGCCAGCATAAGCTTAAGTACTTTTGGAAGTCTGGAACTAGGATAAAAGGGAGTGGAGCATGCCATATAAATCTCCCAGTTAGGAACCATTCTTCACGTTGTCAGTGTATTTGATTACTGGAGCCATTGACAGTAAGCTATCTGCAAGCTGTTTAGCATAACCACTGCTTTTTGTTAAGTCTTTAAAGTGCTAATTTGAAGTACTAGGAAAACGTCTGCCATGTCTGTGAGGTGCTCATCGAACACAGAAACACATCTGATTGTGACCAACAGCATCTTGCGTCTGACTTGGGGTCTCTTTCTTCAGCCTTGTGGCATGTAGTGTCTTTGGGATTCCTGGTGAGCCAAGATGTGTAAACTGAATTCTTTTAAGTAGTCCTCCGTGGGGTTGTAGAAAACAAATCCAAAAAGACTACCTAATAGTAAATCAGTCTGAGGTGAGTTACTCTTGTGAGATGCACAGACAGAATTGGGAGGGGTAGGGAAAGGTCAAGTGATCTAGAAACAATCATTCTGCTATTCCTGATGAAAATGGTTCTAGTAAAAGCACATGTCTAATCTAAAACCCATACAAAGGCTGAAAGAGCTGCATGGTTTGCACCTGTCACCTGAGCTTGTTCAACATCCAGCTTCTGCAATCGTCCTACACACAGTTTGCTATCTCTAGGAGGCAACATCAGGTTTGCTTCAGGAAAGCCCTTTGCACCAAGTTCTTGCAAAACTGAGAAGTGAAAGCAGTTGCTTTTTCTGAGAATGACTGACTGTTTTGATGAAGTGAGGAGTCCCCTTCCAGAGATGAGCAAGGCACTCCCCTCCTTTCTGTTTTTGATGAGGCTCTGGAAGGATTTGGAGAGCAAAAGATTGCCATATTTAATGATATGTTCAAAGTTAATCTTCCTCACCTTCAAACTGGAACAATAGCAGGGGAAGCCTCTTCTTCAAGAGGAGGAGGATTTGGCCTCTGCTTCTTCACTCTTGGAGTGTCCCAACACATTTGTTATATATAAATAAATAAACCCCAGGATAGACATGTTCTTTATGAACAAGATTATCTTTTGTAAATTTAGATGGCTAGCTTTTAGGAATGTAGACCGGGCTGTCTTTTCAGATGCAAGCCTGTATACGCTTGAAGTGAAGAATGGTTCTGGGTGCTTGTCTCTCTTCACTTTCTGCCCCGAGCCCAGGAAGCTGTCTGGGGTTCAGCATCTTCCTTTTAGACAGCAGCAGTGAGGCAAGATCCATCATGCCCAGCCTCTCCCTGTGCTTGACCTCTGTGGAGAAAGTCTGGTGGGTACCTGATGTGCAGCGTGGCAGCAGTAGCACCTGCAGCTGTGGAAATCTGTCCCTTGCTGGGGTCTGGAAACACAAATCTGCAGCAAGAGGTTTCTGGAAGATAAGGGGTAGGAAGTGAGGTGAACTGCATTGCAGCAACTGTGAGTGTCTTGAATCACTGCTGGTGGAGGACAGTCTGAGAAATGCTGCCTGCTTTGCCCTGGCGTGTAGCTGTGCCGGCTCTCGCTTGTAGGGAGAAGGCACTACAATTTCTGCCTTTAAACACCTTTGTAGGTAACTGCAGTTGCATCAATAATTCTTTCATGCTGGGACTGGTTTTCATGAGCTTCACTGAGAAATTCAGTTTTAGGGAAGATAAAACTTTTCATTTATAGCTGTGTTACTGAATTTTGGTAACCCTTAAACTTAAAACTCTTAAATTAATCGTTTAATGAAGGCCACGGAGAGAGAAAAGTTTATGGTAGACAGATTTGATCTGAATGTCCAAGTAGTTCAGCTTTTATGGTCTGTATTTCTTAAACTATTACCAGGAATCATGGTCTAACTCAATCCCGATGCACACTAAAAATGTTGGAGAGAAAAAATCCTATTTAAAGAAAATGCACCGGTCGGTTTCAGTGATTAGCTGCAGCAGATCCCAGTTGGGACTGGCTGCACTGAGCTGGCAGTGGATCCAGTCCTGTGGACCAGGCCCCAGTTAGTCTTGGGCTGCAGCATCTGCCGATGGGTGCCATGTTTTGGAGTGGGATGGGTGTGTCTGGACATGGACGTGGGGTTTGAGACTCCTCAGCTGTCTCCAAACTTGGAGCCCCAGTGGGTGGGCAGGTGGCTGGAGATAAATCTGCAGCCATGAGCAGGAAAGCTGGTGCTGGGCCTGAGCCAGCAGGTTGAAACTGCTCTCTGAAACCACACTGGACAGGGTGGACTGCCACGCAGCACTCTCCAGGTGAGCACCTGCAGAAAGGCCTCCACTGTTGGCTGACAAGCTTCCTCCCTTTCAGCTACCAGGGCTGCTGTCAGTCTGCAGAGGATTTTTTCTCACTCATTTGTCACTACCAGTTGGAATGAATTGCTCCCCCCCTTCAAAAAGTAAAAGGCCACAAAGCTCTTGTGGGGATGCTGGCAGTGCCATGGGGCATGGGTGTGGAGCAGGACAAGGGAGGTGTGGCAGCCCAGGGTCTAAGCATGTCTGCATAGACCTGCAGCATCAGGAGAGAGTGCATGAGCAAAGAGGGGGCAGGGCTGCATTGCTGGGTGGGAGGAGAGAAGAAACAGGGAGCAAACATCCAGGTTTTGAAAGGAGGAGATGCTGGGAAGCGCAGAATACCAGTGTGCCTTAAGACAGCTCAGTGAGTGCAAACAAAGTGTCTGGCCCTCTGTGGCCCCGTAGATAACTGGTTCACGCTGGTTCTTCCAAGATTGGCTTTTCAGACTTCTCTGGGATCTGTGCTCCAAAGAGAGCCAGGGTGGCTTTCAGGCTGCATTCAGCCT
>JANIJG010010140.1:15072-26355 GCA_024611175.1 Megaceryle torquata | reverse complement strand
CTTTCCAGCCCCACCTGGCTCTGTTCCTGTGTGGGCTGCCCTGGGTGACCCTGCTCTGGCAGGGGGGTTGGACCCGCAGATCTCCAGAGGTCCCTTCCAACCCCTACCCTTCTGTGATTCTATGACAGACCCTGCCTTGGAGAATCGAACCAGGTTCATCCCTTGACTTGCAAAGCCAGTAAATAAAGCCAGGTGTGGAATCAGTATTGTTCCATTCAAGTTCCAACAAGCTCCCAGCACAAATTATTTCCTTCTCAGTCCCTTTGGAAGCACCAACTGCCCATCCGCTTTAGAAACCTACCAAAGATTATGGAACTTTTGTTTGTGTGAAACCTCCTTCAAGTAAAGGACTCAAACAAAAGAGTTATAGGGATTTAAGACTCCACTCACAAAACTAAATGACAGCAGACCTTTAGCACTGGTATGGCAAGGACTCGATGGGAACAGTTGCAATAATTTTCATTGCTTCTCTCTTGCCAATATTATTTGAATCCTTGCCTTTGAATCCTATTTGAATCTTGCCAATATTATTTGAATCACCTTTTTTTTTCCCTATTACAAATTAGATCTTAGTGTATTACTTTAACAATACCTTTCAATAGAATTACTTCATTATTATAAATAATAATAATTTATAATGATATATCATTAATATATATTATACAACAGGTTGATTTCTTTCTTGAAATATATATAACATCATAAAACCAATATGTAATACATAACTAATAATACAAATAATAATTAAAATGCAGTTAATTTAACAATACCTTAAAGCACTTAACAGTACTTTAAAGAATAATTTAACACTGCTTTGTTGTCATTAGTACAGTAAGCCTTAATTTGGAAGTTTTATTTGGTTGTTTTTCTTTAAGTTCTGTATTTTCTTGTCAGATCTTTGTGTTCATGCCAAGTGATTTTTTTTTTAAGCTTCTTCTTTTTTTTTTCTCATTTTAGAATCTATAACAGGCAAGGCTGTATTTTGCTTAAAGCCTGGAAAATCTCTGATCTCCCAAATAAAATGTTCCTGAAATAGAAGGGGCTACCATGAAGGGCTTCTCCATCATTAGTAGTCATAGTCATTTATCTTTTTGCTTATCAAAAACTCCCTGGTCTTACTTCTGCTCCATAAACTCCCAAGTTTATGGAGTCCTTGATCTAATCCCTATCCCACCTGTAACAATACCAATTCACTGTCAGAAAGGAAGAATAAAATCTCAACTCATACAGATTGTTCCATTTCTAGTGCTTGGTTTAGAAATGTAGACTCCTAGAATACCAGGTTGGAAGGGACTCTGGAGTAGATTGCCCAGAGGGGTTGTGGATGCCCCTTCCCTTGAGGTGTTCAAGGTCGGGTTGGGTGAGGCCTTGAGCAACCTGGCCAAGCTGAGAGTTGCACCTGCCCATGGCGGGGAGGTTGGATGAGATGATCTCTAAAGTTCCTTCCAGCCTAAGCCATTCTGTGATGACCGCAAAGATCATCTGGTCCAACCTGTCTTGGGAAAGTTAAGGTCTAGATAAGATGGTCCCAAGTGCCCTTTCCAGCTGAGTCTTAAAAGTGTCCAGTGTCGGGGACTCCACCACTTTTCTGGGGAGATGATTGCAATGGCTGATTGTCCTTGTTGTGAACCATTTTCCTCTTGTGTGCTTTTGACATCTGCAGGTCACCCCTCCCGGATAAACTACCCATTTTCTGTTCTTTCAGACCAAGGTCATACTTTCCCTAGGAACAGTAATTTCTGCACCCTTTCTACTTCCAGTGATGATCTTGAATGAAGCGATGGTCTCTGATGTGCAGACAAAACACATCTGAACAGCATCTGCTTCCTCTTTGGACAAACTGTGCACAGCTCTACAGTGGTCAGAGGGACAGGGCTACTGTTGGCCAGTTCTTTGGCTTCACAGCTGAAGATAACTGCTGCACGTGGAATGTATTTTACTCAGTCTGTATTATGTGTTGCTAGAACTCCTGACCTGCTGGCAAAGCCTATGGAGCTGTGGTGGTGAGATAAATCATGGATTGTCATTCTCACCTTTGTTTAATGCCACCTGTAATAAATATACGGCCTTGCTCGGTAGGAGGAGAGTTAGTGGCAGTTTCTTGTGGCCTTCTTCTATTTGCCTGCTAACTAAATTATTAATTCCTGTCCTTTAAAAAGTAATTTCCCTCTTCCGTTTCAAGATACGGTTCAGAAATAATTTCCAGTACTGAAAAATTGTAAGTCGTAGGATGAATTACAACAATCAAGTGCAATGTAAAGGTGGGAAGAAATAGATCACAATTCCATCGTTAATCTGTATGGGTATGTCACAAACAGGTCAGGGACAACTGGTGGCAGAGATGAAGAAGAAGTTATGTTGCAGATTATATCAAAAGATTGTCCAAAGATTGTCTTTTCTTTTAAAAAAAGCAGCATTGTACTCATCATACGTACGCATACATACTCATTGTATATACTCATCATACGTTCTCATACAGACTCATTGTACGTATTCATCATACGTACTCATACATACTCATTGTACATATTCATCATACATACTCATCATACGTACTCGTCATACATATCATATGTTCTCATACATACTCGTACGTACTCATCATACGTACTCATCATACATACTCATACATACTCTTCATACGTACTCGTCATACATACTCATCATACGTTCTCATACATACTCATCGTACATACTCATCATATTCGCATACATACTCATCATACGTACTCATCGTACGTATTCATACGTACTCACATACTTATACATTCTCATACATACTCATTGTATGTACTGATTGTATGTACTTATCATGTGTACTCATCACATGTACTGATCATACTGTCATCATACATACTCATATGTACTCATCGTATATACTCATCATATGTACTCATGGTATGTACTCATCATACGTAGTCATACATACTCATACATCACGTATCAAACAAACTTGTTACATGACATATGATGAGGAAATGTATGTGAAGCTTTGCTCACAAAACACGAAGGAAACAACTGATAGCTTTTACAAGTGCTTCTGACTTAATAGCAGTAGGATGGAAGAGCTTCCAGTCTCTACACAAGTACTGGTGAAATTGTGAGGAACCTATAGACTGTTATGGCTTGAGCAATCAAGTTCTTCATGGGCATTAAAGGAGATCACAAGGTGGTCTGGGGGCTTCTTAATTTTGCCATGTATGGGATCTTTGGTATTTTAGTAGAAGAATGAAGTGAATCTAGAATCTAAGTAAAGTCAGGCTACAGGAGGAACTCAAATAACAATTTGTGGATTAAAGGTCATTCCATTATTTGAATCTGTTAGGGTTAAAACAAAGCAAGCATGCAAGTCAAGATACAAAACCACACCTATAAAAAGTACCAGCTATATATGTTTATAATAAAGCATGAGACTAAGAGAGGCTTACTACAGTGAGCAGAAAACTTCCAGCTGGGCAGGAAACTTCAAACAGTGTCACCAGAACAGTCTGCAAAGATGACCCAGTGGCTTCCACAGCTGTTCCTGGGCTCAACAGCTTTGCAGGCTTTGTACATTTCCCAGGAAAAAAATAGTTGTGTTTTTTTTTGGAAGGATAAAGAAGGTCTTGAAGAGGTTTTACTTTCTGAAGAGCTGAAGCAAGCCAGAGGGAATAAGAAACTTTGCCCTTCTCATTTAACAGTTGGGGAACTGAGGCACAAAACCTATAATGCACTTGCTTTGGATCACACAGAGACTAGTAAATAAATTCAGGTAATCTTAGTCTAGATTCAGGTCCTTGGGTCATCTTTCTTCTGTGAAATACATTTTAAAGCATTCTTTATGACTTCCCTTAGGTGAAGCATCAAGACTGTTGAAGAGAATAAAAGCAGAGTTCACATTTCAATATGAATCAGTTTGTTTTCCCTTTGGTTTTGTTTTGGAATGACTTTTGGTGGAGGTGTAATTATTAATTCATAAGTTTCAGTTATGAATACCTAGATTGTACGTGTTAAGGGCTTTGGTGTTACCTATGTTGAAGTCCATGTTTGTATCCCATAGGCCCTTGGAAAATTATTTTATCCCTTTGAATGAGATTTTGATCCATTAAAATTGGATTTGCTGCATTCCAGTAGCATGGAATCATGTCCCAGTTCAGCAAGTTACTAAACCCCATCAGTCGTGTACTTAAGAATAGAGATAAACTTAAATCTGCTTTTGGTTCATTTGTCTAAATATTCTTAGCATCTTTGATGACCATGTTACCATGTTTGCTTTCTTCTTTCATGTCTCTCTTTCAGCTCTGTCTGAAAAAAATCAATCTATTTAGCAGACATTGACAGACCGTTTTAATTTAAGCAACTCGATTTCAATAAATATCTGAGGAGCCTGTGATGTCTCGTTTCTAACCAAAATTACAGTCCTTATTATGTTCAGTTCTGTATCATTGCATAATCATTTAAATTTGCAACTGGTTTGGAATTGTTGAAACAAAAGGTAGCATAACTATTGGATCTTCTTTTTTTTTTTCTTCCCCTCCAGACACCTTTTTTTCATCCCCCTAGTTTGAAATATTTGAATCCTAAATTAAAAATACCTCCCACGTGTTCCTTTCTTGACACAACAGTAAGTTGAAGCCCGTACAAAAATAGATTGTTGGGTTCAATTGCCGAGGCATCGGAATTCTATAGTGGAACCACGTAACATGAATTAAACTTAAATTACATTTCTTTCCTTCAGAAAGATCAATCTTAAGTTCTACCAATAACCGACACGCTTTCGGCACCTTTCACTGGTAGAGTAGATTTGCTCTTTTTTGGTCTTTTGGGGGGATTACAGGTAGGAAGATTTTGTTGTGTGCAATGTAGAGGTGTGGAAAAGGAATAATGCAGCTTGAAACGAGCGGGAAATCAGAGTAATACCCAAGAGGAATAATGGAGTGCAGCTCAATTCGCTGAGCTTGAACCCTTTTCAGAGCAGGCAATCAGCTGTTACGTATCAGAGCAAGCAATTTAAATAGTAAGAAGGAGAGGAAGTTCTCGGCTTATAATTGTAATTGGGGTAATTTGGTAACATTCATTAGCGAGATGATCTCGTTTGTACGAATGCAAAACGAATCGCTCGTAAAGTTCTGTCGGGTTTCCGTTGGCCCAGGTGCTTAGGGAGTTTTAAATGTACAACTGGTGGAAATGGGGCAGCAGACAGGATTTAGTTATTTTTCATTAGCACTTGGACTTTGATAAAGGGGAACAGAGAAGAGCTGCTTGACCTTTCAGTGCTTAAATTATTAAAGAGCAAATAGATTTGAGGTCTAGATGCTCGCAAATCTAATTTGCCTTGTGGAGTAAGGATGAAAAGGCATTTGGAGTTTGAAATTGCTCCAGTCAACTTGGTTCTTTCTTTAATGTATCTGAAGATGAATAGGTGGCAGGCATTTAAAATGTACTGTACAGGGAGTCGTAGTGTAACTAGCATGAATTTACCGGAGGAGAGGGAACATTTTAATGACAGATTTGTTTCAAAAATACATACAAACTTTAATTACTGAGTGAAAAATGAAAAGAATCTTCATTTTGAGCAGTAGTGAAACATGTCATATTACCTTATCTGCTCTGAGGTCCCTCTTATATTCACTCCTGCTGTGATAAAAAAGGTAACAATACTCTCCTGAAGGCGACAGCCAAATAGCTTCGTTTCCTATCCATCATGCTTTAGTGAGACTGAGGGATTCTTATCTTCACTGTGGTATTAGCCAGTGGTATCCAGCTTCACAGCCTTGCAAGAATAAATGTTTACATCACCTTCTACTTTTTTCCCTGAGACTGCATTTAAATCTGCAAATGGTTTTTATTGTAGATTCATTGTAAATGAATAGTTTGAAGGGGCAACGAACTCTCTTTCAAGCAGCTTGGAATCCCAGTTCTAAGCAACTGCGTTTTGTTCTAGAAAATTAACTGCTAAAAACGTGTCATACATGGATTTGGAAGAAAAAAACCAAGGTTGTAACGTAGATATTTCATGGCTGGTTTTTACAGATCGATTCCCATGGGATCAAATAAAGATTGCCATGTACTGACCTTCATTTACTACTCAGCGTGGAATTAATCAGCTAACAAAAATATTTCGTTGTCTTTCTTTTGTTTGCCTCCCTGGCTCTACCAACCTTATACCCAGTTGGGTTTCTGCTTGGGGTTCAGTATCAGATTAAAACATCTAAATTTAGGTGCCTATATGTGAGCTGTGTATTTAGTTATTAGAGACAGTGGAGCTCAGAAAGCAATTAAGTTGGCTCAAAAGTAGACACCTCCTTACTGGTCAGCTCTTTAATATCTGTTGGCTGTCCTGAGTAGCTGTCCAGTGACTGTCATGGGAGTTTCCAGAAGCATAGACATCTTCATCAGGATAATTAAATGGTAGTGTCTTGACAATAAACTAAATCTCCACCATGGTGAAAGTCTAAATCAGGCAGAAGAGGTATCAAGCATTCTCAGTGTTAACTTTCTGGGCATTTTTTAGTGAGCATAGGAAGTGCAGCATCTCCAGTAGGATCTTAAAAGCATAGTGAACAGGGTCTGTTGCACGTGAGAGGTAGGTCTGGTAAAAAACCCAGTAAGATGGCCAAGAGAAATGGCGTTCTTCTGCCTCTTGGTGATATTTGGCTGTGAAAGCTCTGCAGACCTAGCATTGTGCTGTCAGAGAATCACGAAGTCATAGAATGGTTTGGGTTGGAAGACACCTTGAAGATCATCTTGTCTACCTCCCCTGTTGTGGGTGGGGACATCCCTGTTGTGGATGAGGTTGCTCTTCTCCAGCCTGACCTTGAACAGTTCCACTGATAGGGAATCATTTAAGCACACAGCTTGGCTCGTGTGAGAGCAGATCTCCAAACAGCTTGGGTCTAACAAAGCCCTAGGAGGTGCAGGAGCTCACTGGCTATGAGCTGGCCTGGTGACTGTACAGAATCATCTCTTTATTTCAGGTTTGCTTTCAGAAGGGGAGTGGCCAGAGCTGTGCAGTGATATGTCTAAGCCAACAAGCCCTGTTTGGGTCCAGGCTGACACCTGCACAGGCCCAACCCAAGTGTCCCTCGGGTGGAGTCTTCTGTAAACAGTCACCTACCTCCAGGGAGCAACAGTCAGAAGACCGTGTGGATATTTCATCTTTAAGAAACATATCCTAGGCAGATATTGCTGCTTTTTATGAATTATCAGCTTGAAAGATCATAAAATATTATTAGATGTAGATGATGTGTAAAAACGTGGACGCGTTGCCGCTGCAACATCAGTTACCGATACCAACTTACTTACCAGGATCCAAGATTCCAGGAGGCAAATAATGATTAAGAATCACCGGTCCCCAGTGAAACAATAAACTTGCAAGCCTGGTCCTCTTTAGAGACTTGGACTTCCCACTTCACCAATTTGAAAGCACTGACTCAGGCTTTTACAGCAAATACGAGGGCAGGATGATTACGCTGTTCGCACGCACAGCAGAAATCACCAGTTCTTTGTTGCTGCTTCAATGTCCACAGCAACTTTACAGCAGAGAGGGGTGGACTGGTCCCTGTAGGTCCCAGCAAATCAAGCAAGCACAAAACCGAATTGCTCTGCAAAATGCAGAGATGCTTAAAAAGACAGTTATCTCTAAGACATGTAAAAGTGCTTCACTGAGTGAGGATAACTTCCACCCAAAAAGTGGTTTATTCTCGTTCAGTCGCGGTCGGTATGCCAGTGAAATTTGAAAACACTGTAATTTCCTCTCCGTGTGCTTTTATAAATAGTTAGAAAATCAACAGTTAAGCGAATACTATTCTCTGCCTCTTTGTAATTTATTGCTTCATTTTGATCTTAGTGCTCATTTCATTCCGTTTAGACAAGATAAATAGATTAGGGAACGGAACCTATAGCTTTATACTGAGTTCTGTGCAGAAAATAATACTTAATTCTACATTTTAGCACTAATCAAGCCTTTTTTTTTCTGTACAAGAGTTGGAACAGGAAAGCGTTCTGTGCATCCGCAGTATGAAAAGCTGTCGTGCGCGTGGCTAATTTTGGTTTTTCCAAAACAAACTGAATTTGTTTGAAAGCATGACTCTGTTCTGCAAATTCCTACACCTGAATATCAAAATGACAGTTTTTCTTCCCGTTTCCTTTGCTTTTAACAGGTTGGGTGGGGTTTTTTTCCCCTTTAAATACTGATATGCTGGTTTCAGTATGAGTTGACTGCCTGAGTCTTTAAATAACCCCTACATTTCTTTTGTTCTTTCTTTTCCACACCCTTAGTGTCTATCAAATAGTCGTTGAAGAAGAACGCCCACGGAGGACCAAAAAGACAACTGAAATCCTGAAGTGCTACCCAGTGCCCATTCATTTCCAGAATGCCTCTCTTTTGAATTCCCAGTACTACTTCGCCGCAGAGTTTCCAGCCAATGGTTTACAAGCTGCTCAGCCTTTTACTGTCGGTGATAACAAAACCTACAGTGGTTTCTGGAACACTCCTCTTCTGCCTCACAAGAGCTACAGCATCTATTTTCAAGCTGCTAGCAGAGCCAATGGGGTAAGTCTTGGTGTGTAAAGTACTGGTGTGCAAATAGTTGGTGGGTGCCAACTAACAAGGCACCCAGCTGACTGGCTGACTGGAAAATAAAGTTACCATGAAATTTAACACACTGACTTCAAAAAACCTAAGTTTTCCAAACACAGTATCACTTAATGATTAAAGGTTGCAGGAAACAGCATATTTTGTCAGTAGCAACGAGGTGTTGCCATTCTGTCTGATAATCTAAAAGCTCTCCAGTGAGTGTGTTTGGATGGTTTATTTTTCTTCTTTTTTTCTTTGTTGTTGTTGTTTTGTTTTCTGGTTTCGAAGAGCATTGTGATTTCTTTTGTTAAGTTTAAGCCAAACATGATTGTGGGTTTTAGCACATCTGACTTGGCCTGTCCAGTCCCATTACCTGAGTTCGTAACGTCTTGAACTCCCCTTTTCTCATTTGGTTGCCCTGGCTGAATTAGAAACCACCTTTTTTTTTTTTTCCCTTCCTTTCTGCAAAGAGTAAAAAAGAAATAAGTAGATGGAACCAAAAGTGTGTAAAAAGGTCTTCACAGATCATGTTTCATCGGGACTAATTCTTCCTGGAATTGTTTTTCATTTCCTGGACAGACCTACCCGGAGCCCTTCAATTCTTGATAAGCTTTGGCTGTCTGTGCTGACAGCCTGGAAGCATTTTCTGCCAGAAACCATAATGGTCCCTCTTTCACAGTGCACTGAGAGTGCAGAAATGTGAAACACCATTGATTTTTTTTTTTTCTTTATAAAATTGTCTAACAGGATACCTCAAACTATCTGTAAGAAAAAGACAAAAAACCTCCCAAGGTCATAGTGTTGCTAAAGTTAAAATAGCTGAACGCTTGCCTGCGTTCTTGTGAATATATTTCACATATTTTCTGCTTTTCAGAGGAATCTGAGGTGAAATGTTTATGTCCCATACCCAAGCAGGGCTTATCCATATTACAAAAGCACGCTGGAGTCGCTTAACAAGCAGTTAAACCCATAATGAGGCACATTAAATGACCACTCCTCTGACATTTCATCAGTGCTTTCAAGAGTAGAATCATGGATGACTTTCTTTGCTTAGAAACACAAGATGTGACCTTTTTCCTCTTTATTTGACACAGGAAACCAAAATCGACTGCGTCAGGGTTGCCACAAAAGGTATGTTCGTATTATGTCATGTATCCTGTATTTCAGCTTGCTGACCTTTCCTTCACGTGGTCTTTGCAAACTTGCAGATGTGTTTCTGTGGCTAAAAGACATCAGCTAAACCTGCTCCAGAATTTGAAGCCATTCATTTGCATCTCTAGCTGAGATGTAGGAGGTTTGTTTGTTTGTTTGTTTGTAATAATAAACAGATTACTGATTTTTTAGTTGTCTGCCTGAATGCAGGGTTTAAAACATATACTCTCTGGGTTTTTATATGATCTCACAATAATATTTTTTGTCTTTTCTCTGTATAGTAGCATGGTAAAATTGCCAGTTGCCAAGTGCACACGAGCTGCTTATACATCCATAGTGAAAAATTACCCCTTGCTCGTAAGCAATTATCTTATCTTAATTGCTTTATAAAAGAAAAGGGGAGAAATCATGTTCTTCATTTTCATGGTACAGATCAGCTATCTTTATTGGGCTGTCAGTACACGATCCTACCATTTGTGAGACAAGCTTGTGTAATTGAGAGTGTGAGCTGGAGGTTTGAGCCCCAGACTGGGAAGGATAATCACGCTGCCGATACGTTTGACTTTGGAGAGGAGGATCTATCTGGGATGACCATTCATCTTTTTAGTACCTCTAGCTGGGGGCAACTTCAAAGCCTGGAAAAGAAGTGATGCTGTAAAAGTAGGATGATTATTTGGAGATAGAGGAAAAGGAAAGAAGGTACTGCTGTAAGTGGGAACAGGTACTACCACCGTGGGGTTTGGGCACTTGGTAAGAGCATGAAACTTCACCTCCTGCCTTGCAAGGAGATCACATATGTCTTATCCTGGCTGTCCCTGATGCAGCTGACTCCAGCATGGTTTCCTTTACACACAGACTTCTCAATTTCACCATCACTACTTACTCTATAAATAGGATGGAGGAAAATCTCATGACTTATAAGTCAGAAATGTTAGCACACAGTTGCCTTTGTTGGAAGGCTGGATCTTCCCTAATGTGAAAAATACTTTTTTTATGGGTCTTTGAACTGGTTCCTGTTTTGGGTTGGTTTTTTTTTTTCCCAAACCAAGTAGATTTAATTCTGGTTTACTAGCTGACAGCTTACTAAACCATAGAAGACTTTCAAATGACTAAACTAAAACCAAAGATGAGTTATTAATTCCACATTCAAGTGGAATCCTGTGTTGTTCCTTTCCTGTAGCTTCAGTGACAGCAGGAGTGGACTAAGTTACCTCAGAAATCATAATAGATGATTAGAGGAATGGATTTTACATTATTTGGAGATTTGTATTCCTGATCACTAATGGATATTCAACTCTTTCAATTACTTGACTGACTGAAAAATCTTACTCTGTCATTTGAGAAGTAACCTCATGAGTTGGAATAGCTCCCATGGCAACAGGCTGCTTTGAGCTAACCCATTTGGCAACGGAGATGCAAGAAAATGCAGCCTTTACTTTAAACAAATCTCCATACATTTCTGGTTTGAAGGTATCTTTCAGAATTTGTAGAATTTTGTAGAATGTTCTAGGCTGGAAGGGACCTCTAGAGGTCATCTGGTCCAACCTCCCTACACAAGTGGGGACATCTCTACC
>JANIJG010010140.1:0-14973 GCA_024611175.1 Megaceryle torquata | reverse complement strand
GCTCAGAGCCCCATCCAGCCTGACCTTGAATGACTCCAGGGATGGGGCCTCCACCACCTCTCTGGGCAGCCCATTCCAGATTCTTCAGAACACCTTTGTGAAGCCTGTAAAAGAATAAGAGGGGTTGTTGTGAAGACTTTGAAACCAGAGGTGTCCTTAGGGGTGCATAAACTTCTTGGAGGGCTTCTGTAAAGCACAGATTCCCACACTTATAAACTTCATGTCTCTATTGTAGTAAAGAAAGAATAAAATAACTGAGACCATGACATACTTATCTATGATATTAATCATTCTTGTCTGTACAGGTTTTTCCCTTTAGATGAAACTGAGATACCTGAGGGAAATACAGACTTCTGTGCCCTCTGGGCACTTCCCATATACGGAGTAGGAACAATAACAAAAATGCTTAATGTCTGTAGTTCAAAAGTCACCGCACCTGCAGTGGGGCAAGACGAGACAGTTGTCCTCTCTCCTTGGCCTCCCTTTCTACCTACAGCCCCCCAGACAGCTCAGTACAATGTTCCCGTTGCCCATACCCCAGGAAACAAAGGCTGCTCTGACCGCTGCGCCTGATCCCTTATAGAGACGCATCGTTGTCCACGGAGCTTTGTGATGACAGCGTGGCTGCTGGGCAGTAAGCTGCTTCAGCTCCATCACGTGCTCCTTGTGCCCATCTATTTAGCATGGTGCTTCTTCCAGAGAAGGTTGTGAATGCTCTCTGGTACAACATCTGGTTTTCATACACTGATTATGTTTCCGAAACGTTTGTATTCTGGGCTTGTGTTATCTTCACAAGCTCAGGCTTGGTGGCTTTTAAAGCTGAAAGGAAGTACTTTAGGCCATTCATGTATAAAACTGGTACCATCTTCTTTTAAATTAAGGTCTGATCCTCAAACTACCTACAGCCTTGTGTAGACCATTGGAGTTAGTGGATGCGCGCTAGAATTTAATACGTACGTGGGCAGCCATCTGCTTTTAGGCCCTAATCAAGTCAGTTATGCACCTTATTTTGAGCACAAAGAATAATCTCACTGACTACAGGGCCAATGTGGGAGTTCAGAACCTGACATCAGCGTAGCTATACCATTTACTAGCTCTATTTCCTTTAGTTATCCCACCTCCAGATAACCTAAAAGTTGTTGGTGCTCCTGAGACCTTCTTAAGATCATTAAGATTCTATCACTGAGTTTTGCAGCATTCATTCCTTGGCCCACTGTATGCTTTTGGTTTTTTTGTTACCAAAAAAAACAAATGAGTAAGTGTAAGATAAATACACAGAGTGTTCTTGCCCCAGATCCAGCAGAAGTACTTCACTTTTCACTCCAAATGATGTCATCAGGAATGATGTGCTCAACTACTGGATCAAATGCATGTGTAGAGTCAGTAGCTGGATATTTTCTCATTCCATCAAGTGTATTTTAAACAACCTCAATTGATAACATTGAAAAAAAAAAAAAAAAGTGCTTGTTTTATGGCCATTAGGATTTGTTTTTAAATGAAACCTCTGTTACATGTCTTCTAGAGATCATATAAAAATCCTGACTGCAATGATTGGAAGTGCAAGTTAGGATCAGAATACTGGGGTTTGTAGAGCCAAAAGTTCTCCTCCTGCTTCTGCCCAAGTCTTTGGTGCTGACTTTGCCAGGAGAAGGATCAGACAGCGTATCCCTGTGACGTGGAGTCTTCTGATCTTAGTTTTCTGGAGACAAAAGCTTCTAGGACCTATTTGGTCTGTCTACAAATGTGGAGACTGCAGGGTTGCCTCTCACATTATTTTTTGACAAGATAATTAAACGAACAAACAAACAAACAAAAGAGAAGAAGAGATTTTTGTACCAGTGGTAATAAAGGTTGTCGTATTTTGCTTGAAATATGGCTTTCATATACTGGCTCTTTCTGCAAGCTAAATGACTGTAAAATCTCAGCAGACAAAGTTGAAAACATTCCAAAACTCCTCCAAGTTTATTGCTATCAACTTTGTGGTGTTTTGTGATTTATATTAAGACTATATTTCCTGAGATGACTTATAACACTGTCTGGATGGAAGCATCTTGGTTATCTCCTAGGAATCCAGTTCTCAAGAGGGAGACATCATTGTTCTAATTTTGCAATATTGGAAGGCTTTCATTAATTATGAGGGAGAAAAAGATATTATAATATTTTAAATCCAATAGCAACAGTTCTCTAGCAGCTACTATCAACACTGCACTTCAGTGTTGCAGAGGGATATTTCAAAATATTATGCAGCAGCAGTTTTGAGTTTAATTGTCTGCAGATGGTAGATGATCTATTTTCCTCACTCGTTGCCACATTTCTAATAGCACCCAGGCTGTTCTGTGTAAATGAGCGATCTTTCATATAATTTTGTCCTTAATTTTCCAATATTTTTTCTTTGCATCATTCTCCAGCTGCATCATGTTGGATCTGACCTTTTAATCATTTTTTTTTTTTTTAATATTCCTTAAATGTATATGTATCATAGTGTGCTTAACCATTTAGAGGCAATCGTAGAACTGCTGGCAAACAAAGAAATACAAGATTTTATTAATGCAAGCCACGGATAAGTTACCTATACCAGGCAGTGATTGTTACAGCTCTGACTAGAAAAGTCTGAATACTTCAGGCACACAACCAATTCAGGTTTTTCAGCTTTTTCTTAGTGGGAAACTAAGAACTTGAAACTCAGAGCTCAGAAAGTTGCATGAGTAGGTAACTAAAAGCTTGCCAACCCTCAGTGGCCATTCGCCGTGCGCTGGAAGTTGAGTGTACGTGTAGTGTGTGTGTTTGCCGAGCCAAGAGCCAAGTGGGTATCAGAAAGGTGAATCTTAGCTAGCTCAAAAATACTTTCCACAAAAATGATGTTAAAGAAAAAAGACTTATAGGAGAAAAGTCCTATTATGAAACAGGAAACCAAAAAATGAACCTAGTTCCAGCTACCTGGAGAGGTTAATAGTAATCTGAATAAGATGGGAATTTGTGCTTAGCAAGCCCAGGGCTGTGACCAGCAGAGCCAAAGAGCCTCCATTTTCCTCCAGTGCATTAAATGTAAATAATCTGCTTTGAGTCCTCTTCCAGAATGCAAATCACATACGAAAGCTTATTAATTTGCAGAGTAACCAAACCAACAACTGAGGATGGAAGGGAATTTTTGGGGGGAGTTTTTTTTGGGGGGGGTTCCTTTGTAAGAAGTTGAGACGATAAACTACTGACCGAGATTCTTCTTGCTGGCCTAGCTTCAGTCTGGCTTCTTTTTTCCCTCATGCATGCTGACCTGGAAATCTTCCTTTGCCTTAGCTGCGATAATCGTGACTCAGCTTACAACACCATACATTCGCATCGCCCCTGCTGCAGGCGACGACCAACTAACAGGTCAGATGTTCAGACAAGTCATCACGCCCATTTCGTCTCCTTTTCTTTGCCTCCTTTTCCCTGACGGTTTCCTCATTCTCTGCTCATAAATAGTTTTCTGTCTTAGAAGTTTCTTTTTCTTTATAAAGTTCCCTTCAGCTCCATTAAGTTGAATTGTGTGCTTGGCACTGAAACTCCCACGCACATCCCTGTACGTACAACTCCGCTGCATGTGCCCATTGTGTGTGTGACCTGTGGAATGTTCCTTCAAGCCTGATGTTGTAAAGAGATCTAGTCTTGCTCCATCCGTAACTACAATGAGAGTGTGAATGTAGGTAATATATCTGTGTACCTGGTTATATATATTTTTTTTCTTGCATTATTAGATCAAGACAAAAGAATTTCTAAATATTTTAGGCTCAAGAGTTGCATGTTTAAGTTAGGACAAAGATCTTCTATTAATGGTTTATTTCTTTTTACTGAAAAATGTTGGGAAGGTCGCATTTTCCAGCAGCATTTCCTTATGCAAAATATTAAACTAAAGAACTAAAATGGATTCCTTTCTAATAATGTTATACAGGAGTTCTAGGATTAAAACAAAATAACCTAGCATGTGACATATGAGAATGAACAAGAATGAACAAGACTCTAAGATTTTAAAATCTAATCATCAAAGTAAACTCAGTACACATGTGACACAATTGTTAGGCCGCGTGTGGCTTGAAGGCTGGGCCGGAATGTACCAGAAAATCTTTGGGGACTCGGGGAAATGACACACTTTGTTAGACAATGAACCCACACATAAAGCTTTTAAAGGGATTTGGAAACCTCTTGATTTTCAAACAGAAGCAAAGAGCATTAAAAACCGTAGAATGTAAGGTGAGTTTGGTGGAATATGTAACAGGAGGAAGTTAGGCCTAGTCCATCAGCGTTCAGCCAGTGATAAAATCATTGCATTTTTCACAAATGCTGTCAGAATTACTTGGGAAGCATGGAAATGTTGATACCAGGGTGTCTAAGGGGTGAGGAGGAGTTCAGCTGCTTAGTATCTAGATGCTGCTAGTGTCAGTAAGAGACAGTTCAGTGCTCCACCTTAAGATAAGAGGGTTAGTGACATGTCTGCTGTAGCTTTTAATTCTGGAGTAGGTGTTACAATGACAAAGCTGAGTGAGCCACAATGCCCAAGCTGCCATGTCAGTCAAGACAGAATTGTTGGATGTGTATTTGTGTTGTGTAACAACACAGGAACTAACCAGAGTGATGTGTTTCGGTGGTGCCAGGCAGGACTAGCTTGTTCTTGTTAGAGCTGCTTGCCAGAAGCCCTGTCTGCATGGATTTGTATAGTTCTGTTATTTTTCCCTTGAAAATACAAATAAAGCCTTGAAGAGACAAAGAACATCCCTTCCATATCCTTGAACTTCAACAAGTTTTGATTTCTTCATCGCAGGAGTTGCATGGACTTGCTCATCTTAAAGGTCTCTTCCAACCAAAGCAATTCTATGATTCTGTTGATAAGCTTATATATTTTTTTCCATATTGAGAATGCAACATTTTTCTTCTCTTACTTTTCTTTTCTTTGTTTTAATGCAAAACTGGGTGGCTCCAGGAGCCACTGTCGATACACCTGTTCCACGAGAGGGAGATGGCTGCAGTAGTTAACAGTGAGAGAACAGAAATATAGGTAGCATAGGACAGCCAGCAAAATAGTTGTGTGGTTGCTTTGTCACTGGTGGCTTGTAGCGTCGGTAGTCTGCGGTTGACTGTCAGATCTGTGACTTTTATTTGCTTTTTGAAAGCAAAACATAAATCTGTTCTCACAGAAAGTAATTTTTATAGTGAAAAGAAAGTATTGAATGATACCTGCAAACAGCATTTCATGTGAAATGTATTAAAAAGCCTCTGAAATCCCCTTATCATTTTTGCAACCCCTTCTCAAGCTTGAAAGACTCTGTGAGCCAAAGGAAAGAAGCATTTTTCTCCTCCTCAGTGGCCACAACTGCAACGGGAATTAAAAAACCTTACCCAGCCCATGTGGATGATTCCTGGACAGCATCAGGAATTAATGTCTTTCTAGAGGGACAGGCTGTGTAGGGGTCCCTTAGGACAGCTTCTCAACTTCAGGGCTGTGCAGCAGCAATGGGATCTGCACTGTCCATGAGGAACCCAAAGAATTTCTTAAAGGAGCTTTACAGGAGCTGGACTGGGTGTGAGGACTCGGGAAATGATGCACATTCTCCCTGCACTTTTCTCCTACAAATTGCCAAACTGTGGAAAGGATTCACATGTAAAGGATCTACTGCTGCTAACTGTAGTTACCACAAGCCCTAACTCTTAAATAATATCCTTTAGCATTTTCTGTTTGGTGCCTTTTCCTCACTTCTTTGCTCAGTACCAAAGAAATGACATCCGAGATCAAGAAATTGCTTTTGTCTTTTAGCATTTGAGGTGATACATACCCAGAAGTGGGGAGGTCAGGGTTAGGATTTGGGGTTTTTTTTGGGTGGAAAGCTGATGCTTCTTGCATAATGAAAATTTACAATCTTGGCTGCATTCCTGAATATTGTTACCAGTTTTGAAAGGTCTTCCTCTTCAGTAACATCACGATAATACAGCTCAGCTTTCAAGCCAACTCTGCTTCCACTCATTTCCTCCACCCTTGCCATCAACTCGTCCCAGCCCTTACTGGTGTGGTTTATAATCAATGCTTCGTTAGTTCCTCTTTCTCCTTCCTTTCTCCCTCCTTTTCATAGAGAAATAACTTCCATTTATAGGATGACCTTCAGAGCTGCTCCTTCCTTCAGTACCCCTTTGCAGCCTGTAGCAAAGGCAACTTTTCCTTGCAGTTTCACTTAAATACGTAAAGAAAGTTTTCCTTAAGCTGCAGTAAAATGTGACAGGCTGCAAAAGCAGCTGGGTGATTTTGATTCTTAGAAGCCAAAGTAGGCAAATGAGTTGTGTTGGTATTAGTAGATACATTGTTATCACTGATTCAATAACTTAGTAACTAAGGAATTCAAATTTGGGGGTTGGCGTTTAGCTTTCAGTGTTAACCCTAAAAAAAGTAACTAGCTTGAAATCCCTTCAATCAACCCTGTCATCTGTCAGATAGGGGAGTATATCTGACTATCTCACATCTGGCAGCCAAGAGAAAAGACTATGTTCACGTGAAGTGTAATGCCTCTCAAGATACTCCTTCTTCTCACGGTAGTCCTCCTTCTCTGGAGACTTTCAGAACTTGCCTGAACAATGGGATTCTCAATCCTCTGCTTTGGGTGATCCTGCTGGAGCAGGGGGTTTGGACCAGATGATCTCCAGAGGTCCCTTCCAACCCCCACCATGATGGAATTTGTGGTACCATCCTCATGTTTTCATGAACACAGTTTAACAGGACAGTCAGAATCACGTAGAAAGTTAACAGAAAACTTATCACATACGTAAGTGACCGTACGGTCCTGACTTTAAAGTCAAATACCAAATCCATGCTATTGAGAAAGCCTGAAAGCATTTGCAGTTTGCTTCACTATTCTGTATGAGACACTTCATGTAATAGGTTTAAATTGGCCATATTTGGTATTCACTTGGCCCTCATCTGTTTTGTTCTGTCTGCATTCTGATAAAATAGCATGCTTGGAATTATGATTAGGGGGTTCATTCTTCCAGGCGTTTTCTTAATTGTTGAAATATGTCTGAGCTACTTGTATTTAAATTAAAGTATTTCCATTTGTGATTTAGTGGAGCAGCCACTACTTTACTGGATATTATTAAGACTGATTTCCATAGAACACCCTTTTTACTACCCAGTGTTAATTACCCATGCAGCTGGAAGGGAGAGTTCTGTGTTGTACACTCTTCAGAGATTAAATTCTTGGTACAAATCAGATACAGTGAGATAAGAAGTCAGAAGTTTCCTAGAAGAACCAATACTTAAGAATTGAGAAGAATTGAATATATATATATACACACACACTGGCAAATCTTACAGCTTAAATGTTTTTTACCCGGCGTACCTTAAGGACTAAATGAGCAGCATATTTCATAACCAAGTTAAAAGCAGCCATAAAAGAATCCCAATTGGTTTCTTCTCCCTTACGAAGTTAGCAGCATCATAAAATACACATATTTCTTCAGATGCCCATTCAATACGTCACAAGATTGATTGCTATAGCCTGGGTCAGATTCTGTTCTCAGCCATTCCACTGTCAAAGTGAAAAAAAAATCAACTGAAATCAAGGATTTATTAAATTGCAGTGCCGTTGAATCATTTTTTTTGTTTTGTTTGTGTCAAGGGATTTACTCCCAGATTTATCATGTGTTAATGAAAACACAGCTTGTTTATTAGCACACAAAAAACAACAGCGTGAATTCGAGGCGTGTTTACCTATTGTCTAGCTTGTCCTTTACAAAATATCTATCTAGTGTATAGTCTAGCAGCACAAGCTGGACAGGCATTCACATTCCTTTTTCTCCCTCCTGATCCATGCAATGTTGATTTAGACCTTTTCTGACATGTTGGAACTTGAAATGCTCTTTTGGGTAACGGACAACCCACGATTTCCTAGCTGAGACTACCGTGCTCTCCGCAGTAACAAAGCTTTGTGCAGATTACATCTGTCTGCAGCTTGAGTCCACTGTTGGAGGAGTTTATTCTTCTCTTGATACTTCGGAACAGCGTTTACATCAGTGGGAGTTGTGGGTGGTTATCCAGGGGGGAGCAAGCACCTCCGTGGTGTAACATCAACGCCGTGTTACGATGCTGTTGCGAGGCCAAGCAACAAGGAAAACAGAGTGAGAATGGATCCGAGGCTCAAAAAGTGAAATTCTAAGCCTGTTTTTCACATCATGGCCCCTGTGATTGTACTGGTGGTTCAAGGATTCTGGTCGTCTTGCTGAGCTGGGCAGAAAGCAGAACGAGAGGAAATCTCCCTCCTTTCTGCAGCGCCGCCTGAATGCATTTCAATGGGCTGGAGTGTCACTTGTGATTTATTGCCCATTTTTGTTCTTTTATGTGTTGTATTTGTCATTTTTGCACTGACAGTTTCATCTATAAAACAGTATAGTTACAAGAAAATGTTAAGAGGATACAGGAGTGCCACGGGAGCTACCATTTCCTTTTCTCCTTTTGCTTTTTTTCTTAGTACATTACAGAGTCAAATGCCAGGTTTTCTGTTTCTAAGACAGTGCAGCCAAACCATCTAGGATTTTAAACACAAGTACATGCCCTGGAAGAAGGGATGAAGTTAAACAATTAGACAAACACTAAAAATGATGCTCATAACAGCTCACAAACCCATAATACAAACACGAGCCCTTTCCAGCTGTAAATAGAGAACCTGAGCTGGTTAGAAGTCAGTTACTGATGTGATTCTTTTAGCAATGTTAAGTACTCCATGTTTTACATGAGCAAGGATTCCTACAGGTTTTCCTGAAAATTAATTAGCAGCCTTAAGTTCTGAATGTTTTCAAGTCATTTTCTGTAAGGGGCTCAGGACCTCTTCCCATTCAGCTCCTGTTACTCTGAACAGCTTGGGCTGGGGACGGTGGGACCTTTGCAATTCTCCTACATAAAGCAGTAGGAAGTATAAACTATAGGGAGTAGGGAGGATAAACTGCAGAGGGTCATACCAGGAGTTCTGCACAGGCCATTGATGCTTATGGTTGATCAGGTCATAATGGGTATCACCACAGCCAGTGGGATTACAGACCTGGGGCCTGAACAGCTAGAGAAGTTCCCATGACCTGGAAGAAGGTATCAATCTTTCCTTACCTTTTTAGAAGGACAAGTAGCCTAATTAGATGTGTTTTGCACTGTAAAAAATGGTCTTTTACTCAAAGGAGTTAAAAAGTTGGTTGCCACAGAGTTAATAGTCATTGCAGGAGCTCTGTTACATCCCTCACATATGCAACCCATTGGGAAATTTGAGTGTTCCAGTCCATAGCTGAGAGAAGGATGTGATTCCAGGTGTCAGTGTCAAGTATCTCTTTCATGAAGAGAGTGAAATAAGATTTAACTTGAGAGTGGAACAAACTTTAAAGTTAAGCCACTAAAGATGAGTCTGGTTCAGCCTATCTCGAAAAAGAATCTATTTGCTAATTTGTAATCTTAATATGAGCACATCGATGGGGCTGGATTGGAGGGGAGGGCCCTTTCTTTAACCTCATTACAGAGAACAGAAACATAAAACCCAGGTGTGAAAATACCAGTATGAATGTACTGACCAGGATGAATCCATAACAGACTGAAGGAATCTCTACCATCTGTGTAGGACCTGTCAGGGTCACATCTAATCCAAATATTTCAACATCAGCAATCTAGAGAGAAGCAGAAAATAGAAAATGAAGTAAAAATGCCAGTAGGTAATTTGTAGAGCATGGTTGTGTGTCATAAAGTGTTATTTCATTTTTGCATTTAAAAAAACAACAAACAACCCATGCCTCTGATTTTCACATTCAAAGCAGAACATGTTTTGCAAGTACCACAATGAAAAATTAAGGAGAGACAAGGGAAGAGAGAGAAACTCAGAGATATAATTAGTAACTAAAAAAAAACAAAAACAAAAACCCCTGTGAATTTCGATGTTTCCCATCTGTAGTTATTGACTGTGTTCATAAAATGCTAAGCAATTAGAATCTCAATTTGAAAGAAAACGTGGGACCGGTTGTGGGTAAAATAACCTGGAGTTTTTAGGAGCTGCAGATCTGGTGTTTGTAGCACTGGGGAGCTTAACAAATGTGCAGTGCAGTATTGCATGGAATACCTCTGCGTTAATGTCTAGGTGAACGTTGAGACGTGTTACGGTTAAATAGAGAAGTACAGCAAAGAGGAAAATAATACTGTCGACTTTAATCAAAAACCACAGAACATACTCCCTTGGGCAAAAAAAAAAAAATGTTTCAGCAATTTGCTCAGTTTAGATTCCTTGAAATAACCCAAATCTTAATAAATATCTAAGCTGCATTTGTCTGCTTGGAGTAATAACTCAACTCCATGCAAGCCCATGACTGTAGTTATGGATGAGGTTTTAACACCTGCTTCTCCAGACTTTATATTGAAAATGCCCTTTGCTGCAGTAATGGGATTTTCCCTGCAGTAGACGATGATTTTAGAGCTCGAGTACATATGGGCATTTGCAAATCCTCATTTTTCCAAAGCTTTGAACTTTCATTTCCCTCTCTTCGTACAGAAGAAGTTTGCGGTGAGGTGGGTGTTGGTCTCCACTCCCATGTAACCAGTGATAGGACGAGAGGAAATGGGCTGAAGTTGCACCAGGGGAGGTTTAGGTTGGGTATGGGGAAAAAATTTTTCCTGAGAGAGTGGTGAGGCCTTGGAACAGGCTGCCCGGGGAGGGGTGGAGTCACCACCCTGGAGGGGTTCAAAAAATATCTAGATGTGGTTTAGTGGTTGTGATAACAGTGGTTTAACAGTTGGACTCGATCATCTTAGAGGTCTTTTCCAACATGACCTTAGGGGTCTTTTCCAGCATGACCTTGGGGGTCTTTTCCAGCATGACCTTGGGGGTCTTTTCCAGCATGACCTTGGGGGTCTTTTCCAACATGACCTTGGAGGTCTTTTCAAGCATGACCTTGGGGGTCTTTTCCAGCATGACCTTGGGGGTCTTTTCCAACCCTTATGATTCTATGATTTAGAAGTCTTTTCCAACCTTAATGATTCTGTGACCTTCGAGGTCTTTTCCAAACTTAACAATTCTATGATCTGATGTTCAGTTATTGCTGACCACTAAGAAGTTTTGGTGTAAACAGAAAACTCTTGTGCAAATGGAAGTTGAGTCACAGTTTTGCATAGAAGTGAGTGGAAGTTAATGTCTCGTGGTTTCACACTGACAGGAGGGGAAACACAGTAGTTTCAGGTTCTGTTTCAACTTTAGAGCTCACATCAGAAGCACAAAGGGAGACAGAGGGAATAACAGTAAATTGTCTTTGGTCAGAAGCACACAAAGTATTCAGGAAACCTTTTTGAAGGTTCTGTTCTGCCCTTCTCAGTATGTTGTCATTGAATCAGACAGCTTCTGGCTGCGAGTAAATATGTTGATAATTAAAAGTGATAAGAAAAGAGCTGACAAGAAAAATGGCTGTTTAAGACATTCTTAATCAAGTAGGACAGACGGAGATTTTTCTGTAACCCCTAAAAACCTACGGGAAATAGATGAGAAATGAAATGTAAATCAACGATAACTGTTCAGAGGAGGTCCAGTCTATTCTCATCCCTGTACTTGGTTCATCTAACGTTGCTTCAGCTTGGACAGGTTTTGTTATTGGCAATACTGCAAACGCTTCTGAAATGCCAACAGAAGAATCCCAACGCTGTGTTGGCACAAAGATAGCTTGAGAATGCTGTGGAATTATTTTTCTTTTCTTGTGATGAGTCTTCTCTCCAGTTCCTCTAGCCAACCTTCCTGCCCCAAAACAGTGTTGACTCTGGAAATGCTTTAGAAAAAGTAGTTGTATCTCTCTTTTTTTTTTTTTCCCCCCTGCTTTTTATATAAAGTTTATCACAAATATATTTTTACCTTTCTGCGTGCATCGTTGCATGTGTAATTCCATCTGTCTTTGGGCTTTCCTCCAAGAAAATAGGGAGTTAGTGAGTAATGACAAGTAAATTCTGAGATTGTGACTGGGTTTGAAGGATTTCTGAAGAACCCTTCATAAGAGAAACAATGTGGAGCGAGGTTGGCAGTGGAGATCACCAGGAATGTCAACCTCATCTATGAGCCAGTGGCAGCACAGCCCAAAAACCCCACTGATGTGCAGACTTACCCCTGGGATTCCTATACTATATTGTCCTTTGTCTCCAACCTCTTCCTCCTAACGGCAAAGGAACCCGGTCTTCACTGCCTTCCCATTTGGAACAGTTCATTAGTGGCCTGTAGTTAAGTTCTCGGTGACAGAAAGGACAGAAGACAGCACCTTACTCCACAACTTCCTACCCATGGCTTTGGTTCCCGTGCTGGATGCGATCCCTCGCGTTCGTGGATGGAAAATAAACCAGTTGTGTTTGTCCATGCCAAGAACATCCAGTTCTGTAGCTGAGTTTCACCCTGAGTAGGTCAGCTCCAGAAACATTACTCTGGTCTGACTTCACATCTTCCCTGCCTGCTGGAGGCCAGCTGAATACCAGCAAAACCACATTCTACCTCCCCTAAAGAGGTCACAGTCCTCTTCAGGCTTCAATTCCACACGTTTTCTGTTTGTAGAAGATAGCTGAAATAAACTTTCAGGAATAGCTGATAGTTCCTGATGCTTTTCAGGGTAGTTTCAGGAGTAGGTCTGGTGTTGAAAACATGAGTCAACCAGAGGTCTCCTTTGGCAATAGGTGAAACTCAGATGTCCTTGGTAAATTTTCTGCTTCTTCTTTAGGAGTGTATGGATAGTGGTGCTGACTTGCTTAGAAGATGCATTATATATGGACAGGATCAGTCTGGACTGAGCATTTTCATTTCCTTAGAGCTAATTTGAGAGAGTCACTCTTCTACCCTGAGTACTATTGGCTTGAGATTATGTAGAGAACCATAAAATCAAATGGTTTAAGCCTAAAAGCTCCCTTGATTCTACATTTTACTTCTAGGACTCCTGGTTGATAGAAGTCAGATTTATAAGATGCTGTTGCACACCCAGTGGCTGCAAGTGAGACCTCTTAGACAGAGCATCAGCTGGTAACCAACCCTACATTTCAAAGTGCTGAGGCACCTGCAGTTGTAGCAGCTTGGTGCCTTTTTGTCAGACCTCCTCGTCCGTATTTGCTATGAGACCTACGTGTATAAGGCTAATTTGACCCAAGTATGTTATCATGAAGTCATATGGACCTTTGCTGCACTTGGGTAGTCAGAGAGTAGTTGAGTAAAGCCCAGTTTCCTCTTTCCATGGTAGCCAGGAGGATTGACTCTGGAATAGATTGCCCAGAGGGGTTGGGGATGCCCCCTCCTTGGAGGTCTTCAATGCCAGGTTGGACGAGGCCCTGAGCAACCTGGTCTGGTTGTGAGGTGTCCCTTCCCATGGCAGGGAGGTTGGATGAGATGATCTCTAAGATCCCTTCCAGCCTAATCCATTCTATGATTTTTATCTCAGTGGCAGGGTCTGTCTTCCCAGTATGCTGCCATGACCTTTCCCTGCGTTGACACAGAGGTCCATGGTGTGCACCATTGTGGCTGCTTCTTTGGCCACACAGTGAGTACTTGTAAATATGTAACCAGACTTTTTTCTTCCTAAAATAGACTAAAGTGTGGGGGAGAGGGGGTCACCCTGTAGGGCCAGTTGAAAGCTTAAGGTTCAAAATTACTTTTTTTTTTTTTTCTTAGAAAATGATTTCTTTCCAAGAAGGAGACACAACCTGTCTTTATATTCTAGAATTGTTATTAATTTCAGGTTGTGCTGTCCCCGTTGAATATGCTTTAAACAGCCCTTAATGATCTCAGTGCAAGGACTTCGACTTTCTTCCTTCCAGTATTGGTGATGGCTTCCAACTGCTTGGGTGCCCACTGGAGAGGAAAATTTGTATGGATTTTAATTATTTAAATTTCCTTGATTAAGAGAAAAGAGGGGAAAAAGAGCAAGCAAAAAGATTGGTGGGTTTGTTGCAGAGGAGCAAACAAGCTGTTTATTAAGGCTGGCTTGTTTTCCTCTAAGCCCTTTTTTTCTTAAAAGAAAAACCAAAACACCACATATTCACCAGAAAAATCCAGTCTAAGGAGCTTGGCTTCAAATCCCATTAAAAACCAGATTATGACGAGACCAAAAGATACGTGTCAAACTGGGAACTTCATTTGTTTTAAGCATGAATATTATTATTCCTGACAACCAGAAACACAGATGTTTAAGAAAAAAAAAAACCCCAACCCAGTCATTTTCCTCACATGCACCAACATGAATCATCCACCAGTGATACAGTTCATTTGATAGTCGGATAAATGAGTCACTCATCAGTGAAGGGAGTTCTTTGCATTTCTTTACATGCAGTTGTTTGTCATTGGTATTTACATTTTCATAAAGAATATGGCAAACAAAATTAATAATTCATACTTATTGTTACACGATGGAGCCTTATTTTGATGGTCCCATCTTAGCACAGATCTTTGAACAAGGCTGGTTTTTTTATTCCTGCCTTTAAAAACAGCACCAATGTACCCAATCAGCAGGGTTGTATTCTGGAAGCAGAGAAATCTGGTTTAGGAAAGGAAGGATCTGTACACAGAGATATGGATTATGCCATAAATTACATATGTATTGTATATATACATATACATACATATGTATTGTTCATAAATTGCAGAGAAGATATTCTCCTGCTGAAATATAAGTGCTGTTTGCCCTCTTTCCCAGGCATTCAAAACCCAGATTTAGTGAGTGATAAAGCGTCAGAGGAGGGAAAATCAGGATACATCAATTTCAGCACTTAAATGGCTCCTGTGCTCAGCAAAATAGAAAGAAAACATAATCTCTGCCCTGTGGAAAAAAAGCAAAACAAAACAAAAACCACCAACAACAAACAAAATCAAAACAACAAAACAGTTTATACATGAGCGTTTCCAAATGTCAGGGTTTAGGGTCAGGGTGGCCCCTGAGACCTGCAACAGCCGCTCTCTGTTAACCCCCCTCCCTCCCCAGGGGGGAGAG